>BQNB010132633.1:0-18595 GCA_026074375.1 Tanacetum coccineum
AAGGAAGCTGGTAAGCAGTTAGAGGAATGCAAACTTATGGTCGTCTATATTGCTCGTAAAGACTAGGATAAATCAAATGATGATGTCAAACAAACCTCTGATCTAAGCTTTGTGAGTTTAGTGACTATTATTTTCCCACTTTAGTGTTTTGTACAACAATGGCAAATGAAGATGGGTGATACTTAAATACATAATAACAATCATCCTTTAAATGCAGAATCCAAGAGTTCATACTACAAAAGCTGATAGGGATTCAGCTGTGAAAGAAGTAACCCAACTGCAACAAGAACTGGTACATTTACTACGTACCCTCACTCTATAGTTAGTTATTTAGCCAAATTCATGTTATTCCCACAATCCTTAAACTATTTTTAGTATATGTATTACAACAAATTACTTTGGCTTAAGACTGAGATTTGATTATGACACAAAACAAGAATATACAAGAATAATTTTTTTGAAATGATAACCTAATCACATCGATTTGGAAAAACATTAGTTAATTAACTGACTAAGAATTATATATGTATTTCTCAATCTCAAACTAAAAAGGCAATCAACAATCATTCTTCATTTGTTGTGACAAGAACTGACCATGTAACTATAGGTCCCAAATTGAGTTACCTGGTATCTGTAATACATAACTAAAGAACCAAAAATGGGACCCATCATATCTGCACAGGCTATATTTGATCCTGTTCTTGGTTCAAGATAATTTGAAAAAATGATTCCTGGTTCGATCCAGTCCATAAGCCAAAGTGAATTGATTTTCTTTTTCTAAGTAATAAAATTGGAACTTAAAGTGGAAATTGTTTTAGATTTATATTACTCAGCCTTAATCTTTAGTTTTGTGTTTGGTCTATGTTCGGGTTTAGAACCGGGACGGTTTATGTCGATTATGTTTTTGAATTTAGTAGCCCAACATTGCCTTCTTATACATATAACAAAACATAGAACAAACAAAAAACACAAAACACAAGACAACCAAAAGCTCTTCACTTTGATATCATGACATAAAATAATACTGAAGTGATATAGTCTTAAAGGGGTGGTGAGTATATACATGACCTTGGTTATCTTCATATATCCTTGTTAAAACTTTTGCTTTTCTAACTCCTTTTCGGTTTACAATCACCAGTATATATTGATTACATAGATTATCATTTATTGTTATTTACAAGATGCGAGACACAAATTTGCATGATGCCACAGAGCATCATCATGTTGATTGATACACGTGTCAAGAAAGGCACCTTTATATAGCATTACAAGATAAAGAATGTAGGTCCTCTAGAAAACTTTGTTCCATAGAGAAGATTCGTATGGCTTTTAGATAGGAAAAATTTCGCTATATCTACTTGAATGTTATCTTTGCTGATGAAAAGGGTTGACTTTAAGATTTGCTAGTTTGAAATTTGTTGTGGCTCATTTCGTGCCTCCTAGTATACTTATTATTTCTGCGTGATTGTCTTCTTTCTGTCATAAATTTTTTAGTTTTAATTGCAAATAGTTATATAATAACTATTTTTTATTGTGATTAACAGGGAAGATGAGAATGACTTTCTGGTTCAGTTATGCAAATTATCAAGCAAACTTTTAAGGGTAAGTTTTCCTATTTGAGTTCCCTTATGTTGGTTTCTTCAACTCACTATCCCTAAACCATATTAAAGTCAATTGAGGCTAATGAGCTAAACACCATCCGGTTGTCACTATCCCTAAACCATATTATTACATGGAGTTGAACCCGACCTTATGACTGCTGCAAAGATGGTCCTACATGATTAGCAAAGAGGAAAAATTCCCTTCTTTGTCCCACCTCCCAAGCAAGATGATGCATCTGCCGAAATCGAGGAAGATAGTTTACCCGAGAAAGATGATGTGGCGGTTGCGAATGACAAGTCATTAGTATTTAAATGTCTAGGGTCTTGATGCTTAATCATCAGTATTTAAATGTCTAGGGTGTTGATTATTTATAGTCATATATAGTGTATGGGATTGCTTATTAAGCACTTTACACTTTTAATTTCAAGGAGATAAGCAGTTCTAAGTGTTTAGTTAGACTGTTTATCTGCTTATTTTAGAGTAAATAAATCACCTAAAGATAAGAAGCTTACTTTCTAGGTAGTTAAGTGGTTCAACTAAGCAACTAGAACACCCCTTAGTGCATGTTTGGTACTACAAAAGATGATGCTTATGTGGCTCTGTTAGACTTGTGATTTAGGTATGATCACAATTCGCTAAGTGTTCAAGTTAACAGTCTCAATGAGCAGAAAAATACCAAATTCAACATTGTGTATTTTATGGTTATAGTGTGGAAGTTCGAGCTTTCGTTGATAAAAGACGAATCTGATGATGCAAACATGGGGGAGCCAAGGTTCACCCTTCTACTTCGAATCTTACTGGATTGGGTCAGAAAATATTTAAAATGGAGCCATCGAGCTCAGGTAGTTTAGGAATTGCAATTTTTTAAGGTTTTGAGATGGCATCTCTTTATGAAGATACATGGACTTGATCAGGTTAAGGTTTATGTTCAACGGGTCTAAGTGGTATAATAAAAAGTTAGCTTGTAAGGAAATGTGGTTAATGGGCCGAACATGTTGGATGGATAACAGAACTAAAGATATAGAACTAAAAGTGTTTTGACTGTTAACCCATTTTGTCATGTTGCCCAATCCACTCTACGTGCCAATTGTGCCACTAAATATTTTGTAACTCTGAGGCTTTCTCCTGATTAGAGG
The DNA here is from genome assembly GCA_026074375.1 of Tanacetum coccineum. Classification (NCBI taxonomy): domain Eukaryota; kingdom Viridiplantae; phylum Streptophyta; class Magnoliopsida; order Asterales; family Asteraceae; genus Tanacetum; species Tanacetum coccineum. The sequence continues at coordinate 2,739 of BQNB010132633.1, forward strand.
GTAGTGCTCAACATTTTTAATGTGATAAGTGGGGTAGTTTTGTAAGATGGGTGGCGGTATAGACAAATACTTTGCTAGGATGGGTACAAATGTCATTTCTGTTTATAAGACACAGACCTTCAGTCTTTTGACAAGAAAGACATCAAGGTTGAAAACGTCATGGATTTATGTTAGTCCAACTGATCCTGGTCTTTACATTTTGTTTCCGAACTGAATGGTTGAAATCAACCTGCATGAGTATGTTTAGTGTTTCATTTAACTATATATTGAATGAAATTTTATTATATATGTAAATATATATTGTTAATTGTACTAAATTATAGGTGTTAGAAAAAGATTTTATCTGTTACAATAAGCTCACAACACAATTTACATTGAAAGTTTTTGTGGGTGTCATTCATTGTAGATTATACCAGCCTAACATACCCTTTTATAAAAATACTTAGTAGGTTGAGAATAACATTTGCTGGTAACTGACATATGTTGGTGTGTACTTTTCCAAATCCCAGGCAAAGAAGAGTTGAAGCAAAAGAATCTCTTTAGTGTTAGTGATTGCAAAATGTATTGGCAAAGCAATGGAGAGTATCTTGCTGTTAAGGTTGATCGTTACACAAAAACCAAGAAAAGCACTTATAATGGCTTTGAGCTTTTCCGAATAAAAAAGCGTGACATACCTATTGAGGTTTTTGAGCTTGATAACAATATGACAAGGTTATTGCATTTTCTTAGGAGCCAAAGGGTCTGAGGTTTGTTATCATTCATGGTGATAATCCATGGCCTGATGTTAGTTTCTACTCTACAAACATTTACTATAATATCGCATATCGTTTTTTATTTTGACCCAAACAATCCTATTATGAACATTACACGAAAAACGTACCACATTTTGCCTATAATTAATATACGCCGTTAGGGTAGTGTGCGTGCACGGGTATTCGCCTAGTATTATATAACACAAAAATAAATATTTAAGATCAAAGTTGAACCAGTTTGACTCTGAAAAGTCAAACTGGACACTTATTTTTAAACATAGGGAGTATTATTTCTACATTTATACCCGATAATAAAACTAAGTCGTGGCTAAAGACTTTTTGCCACGATATGTGCAACAAGTGTACCACTTAGCGTTACAGGGGACCTTTTATGTTTTCAACTTAACATGACGGAAACGCTATATTGATAGAAAGTAATATGCATTCTCATTTTTTATACAAACACTTCGCATTTCATTACACACTTTATCATTTTCATAATCAGCGAGGCAAGAGTACACACGTATATTATACTTGTGCGCTTTAGACCAAATATGGCAATCCAACAACTACGTGGTTGTCAAAGCTAAAGCTAGAAAGTAAGAAACATGGGGGGCTAGTTCAAGGTACATGACCATGATTGACATGTATGTGATATGATATTGTACGTTATACACTATATTATGTATTAGAAGTATATTTATGTATGTTTATACGATCATGTAGTATTCGCGATCGAAAGTCATTTAAAATGGTCTAAAATGTAACAAGATGGAAACAGATTAACTATTCAAATCGAAAATCTAGATAGTAGGTTGTTGTTAAACACACTTCACTAATTTTTTTAAGAGTTTTGCTAGAACCACAAAATGTTTACAAAGAAACATCCACAAAATGGAGTTGGCAATGTGTGATTGGTGTTTTTTGCTTTAGTTTCTCTTTTTTCTCTTTGATTGAACCAATCACACATTGCCAACTCCATTTTGTGGATGTTTCTTTGTAAACATTTTGTGGTTCTAGCTTAACTCTTTTTTAAATGGTAATTTTTGAACACACACAAGAAAAAAGATAGAGTATAAAGAGGATTTACGATGTATTGAACATCTTGTCCAAGTTGTTTTGGATTACTTATCCCAATCTACTTCTTTTCTATTCCTGTAAACTGATCGACAGATAAGAAGCATTTTTGATTTCCGCATCAAAGTGCTCTTAGTTGTTTCATAGTTATAGTTTTAGCTTTGTATGTATCATCACCACATCACATTCACTGTTAATAAATACTAGTAAATCAAATAATTGTAAAAAAGTTCCAAAGTTCATACATAAACGCAATTTCCATGTTACCATAAAAAGATTCTAAGAAAACATGTGAATTCAGACGACCTACGTGTTCCACTTATATCTTTTTTAAGTTTTAACCTTTTTCCTTTTAAAGAATGACAAAGTGAATGTTGCAATTATATTTGTTTATGCTGAAACAGAAAGGTTTTTAAAAGTAAAGTAAACACAACATGCGTTTCTCACTTGAAACGAATAAACCCTTTGATATGTTTAATTGTCTTTTGTATTTTAACACTAGATTTGGTCAATACATCAAGTTGGCCAAACCCTATGAACCTTTCCACAATAAGCACTTGATTAAGGAGAGTTTGGTTTCATTAAGGCATTGGTTTTTGTTATGTTATCAAATGTTTTAACCAGTCGCATGTCGGGATATGAAATTGACGACAATAGTGCACTCAACAATAGCGATTTTACAAGCTATATCCACGATTTAACGAACCAATTAGCTAGTCTAGACCAAGTTAGAACAAAAAGTGCCACTCCACATAATTGGTTCACATTATCATAAACTAAACAATTACTTGATCCTTATGTTTTTAAATTTGGTTGTATACAATCCGTAAGTCTCGCGCACGTACGGGATATACAATATAATCAAATATATATTAAAATCTTAGCTTAATATATGGTATATAAAAATTTGACAGTGTTTAATATTTTGTAAATGTGATATTACACGCACAGAATTTAGACTATAAGTACAGCTACTTTTTTTTGAACGGCGATTTTTATTAAAGGCTAGCAAGATGCTAGAAAAAGTTACAAAGATTTAGAACAAGCTAAATTAGGATCATTGATCCATTCTAACTAGATTGGTTTTACATTCCTATTCCTATTGTGGATCCATAAATGCGAATCGATTTTGACATCCTCGGCTAGAGTATCATTCCTTGGAGGTTTAGAGTCGAAACAAACTTTATTGCGATATCTCCATAAAACCCAAAAAGTTTGTTGAATAACCACGTCAATGCAAGCCTTGGATTGGGTCGACATGTTAACCGTTTCGGCCCATGAGAGCAGATTCGGAAGCAACTTTGGGTAGTCATTCAAACCCCACCAAGTGGTAACCATTTGCCATAAAGAAGAAGCAACCAAGCATTCAACGAATAGGTGTTGAGATGATTCAAGATCCTGTCTTGTAGAAAAATAATGAAATATTATTATGTAATAGGTTAGGTAGATGGTAAATAGTCAAAGACTATAAGTCAAAGGGGCTAAATTGTAAATGTCTAGAAGACAAGGGCTCCATGGTTATTCATTGTAAAAGGGTATAAATACCCCTCCACCACCTCATTTGTGAGGTGTGACTTTGTGTGTCTTCCAAGTTTCTTAATCTCATTCTAATCTTTTCTCTAATCCTCATTCTCCTACTTTCTCTCTTTACTTTATCTCTCTAGACTATACATCATATTGCTTATTGATCCTGAATTTCAGACCTAACAAGTGGTATCAGATCTGCAGGAGCGATTTAGTGGTGTTTTGGAGAGCTTATTCTGACAGCTTATTCTGACAGCTTATTTCAGCAGCTTATTTGGGCTTATTTCGTGCTTATTCGGTCCTGATTCGTTGTTGTGCATAACCACTGTTTTTCGTGTCAATAATAACTGATTTTCAGCTTACTTTCGTGATCTTTATTTTTGTGTCTGAATCTGCTTAATTTTGACAAACAAGTCAAAACATTATTTTTTGCTTATTGAGCTAATTTCAAGTTGTTTCTAATGCCAACTGAATTTGATTGTTTACGTAAGAATCGTGGCTAAATTTGTTTAAAATCTGCTTATTTGAGCTTAAAATCAAAATCAGTAAAATCAGTTGTAAAGTCAAATTTAGTAGATCTGGTCAAAAATTCAGTAGAACCAGTCAAACTCGGTGGTCAACAGTCAACACGTTTTTGAAAAACGCGTTTTGTGTAAAAGAGTTTCAGATCCGATTACTTTTACCGAGTTTGAAAACAAGAACGTAAATCGAAGATATCAACAGATCTCAGTCTCAATCTTTTGTGTTTTCAATTTCTTTCAAGATCTTAAAAGATCTAAAACACAAAAGTGATTTTCATCACTGATCTTTAATCATTTTCAAGAAACCAAAATCGGTAAGATCAAACTCGGAAACTCAAGCTGATCCAAACACGATATTAAACTCAAATCAAAACCAATCTCGGAAACTCAATCAAGAACCTTAAACTCGGATAAAAAACAAAAACCAAACTCGGATCAAAGTAATATAACATCAAGAGTGTGTGTTCGATCTCAGATTTTTTATTCTCTTATCATCACAGATCCAAGAACACATATTCGGAAAACAAATCTTTTGAAACTAACAAGAACAAGTGTCTTACACAATTGGTAGCAAACAGATCCCAAACTCGAAACCGAAAAAGAAAAACAAGAACATTAAGTGATCTCAGCTTTTGTGTTTTCACAGTGATTGTCTCTTATCTTTAAAAAGATTAATAAACACAAACATCATCACAGATCTTGAGGCCAATCAAAAACCAAAACCGCTGTCATCTTCATCTCAAATTTAACTACCAAAGCAACTGTCAAGATCTCAGTCTATCTGTTCGTGTTTAACAGAAAAGTGTGTCCTTTAAAAAGAACGAAACACGAAAAGATATTACATCATAGATCTATAAAAAGCATACACTTTTTGTTTAAATTTTCAAAAGAAACAAAAGTAAAGATCTCAGGTTTGTTCTCTTTTCGTGTACTAAAGTTTCAGACCTCAAAAGATCATTCACACGAAAGGAAAATTCATCATAGATCAATAATCTTGAAGACATAGCTTTTTTGAATTTTCAAACTCAAAAGGAAGATAAAAACAACACTGTTCATATCATATCTTTGGTTCGATTACAAGAAAACAAGAACGAAAAACAAAAGAAAAACCTACTTGTTTTTTAAGGATTTGTTCTTGGGTTGTCGTTCGAACAGGTTCGAGGTGTTGTTGTAGTTGTAGATTGAGACGTGGGATAACAGGATTTTAGTTGTGAGATTTGTGTGTAAATGAGAAAGTGATTTGTGTGTGTGTATTTGTTTGTGTAAGATTTCATTCTAGTGAGAATATAAGAAATGATAAAAGAGAGGCGTGTATTTGTGTTAGGGTTATCAAAGTGTGAATTATATATCTCTTGTGAGTTAGGGTTATAAACAAAGTTGGGCCTCATCTGTGTGAATACATTTTATGATGAGTGGGCCGGATAAGTCAGTAAAAGAAAATGGTGTCCTGCGTATTTGATATATTGATAAGATTGTGTTTTGTATAAAATTTGATTTGGGCTGTGTTGTGTATTAAATTTTTGGTCAAAGTAAATCTTGTACTTTTTGATAGAATCTCGGTTAGATCACAATTTTAATTGCGGGTCAAATTTTCGAAAGAGATTAATTCGTTGAGTTAAAATTTTGGTTCGTGTTGGATATTTTGAATATTAATTTTGTTGCATATTTTTTGGTTCGTTTTTGAGATATCATTTGTGATTGAGGTTTTGAGTTTACGTTTGTTAGAATTCTGATTGTTTGTGCGTAATTTGATTTGTGTGATAATTTGGATTGAATTTTTGGGTTTGAGTTGAAAATTTCTTGGGTTCGTTGTGATAAATCGGAATCATGGAATCAAACAATATGAAATCTTCATGTTTGGATAAAGACGAACAGGAAATACAACGACTGTGTGAAATAAAGAAAGAAATGCAAAAGAAATTCGACAATATTTTTCATAACTTTCAGATATGCATTCATGGTCTACGTCCAAACTGGTTTTATCAGAGTGGGGAATACGCTTTTCAGTTTCTCTTTGGAGAAAAGTTTCAATCCTTCAAGAATATATTTGATAATAACATAGATCAACTAAAGAAACAACTTGACAAAGAGGAACTTCATGAGTGTGATTCCAAAACATGTTTGGCAGTGCTTAAGAAACAGTTTGACACATTCTTTGATCTTAAGTCTTCTTTGTCTTCTTCTTATCAATATCAGTCGGAACTTGCACGTCAAAAGGAAATATTTCAAGAGTATGCTCACTATACTTATCAGAGTCTCAAAGAGACAATTTTAGCTTATCTTAATACTATCGACAAAATGATTGATGAAAGAGCATGTCATGAAGAAGAATTGCGGATAATCGAAAAAGATGTCAAAAACAAACAGGAAAAATTAGAGATGGAGAAACAAGAAACAATGATCCAAAAGAGTGAATACAGCAGTCCAGGGGATAATTCGGATGCTAAGAGAGAAAAACAAGAAAAGAAAGAGAACTGCAGCAAAACTTTTCAAGAACTTAAGATGGTCGTTTTGGTTATAAATCCAAGGCAATTATTCGCAAAAGAGAGTGAATTTGCATTTGAGGTACTCTTTGGGGAGGATTATGATTCTTTCGCATATAAGTTTTATCATAACCTTGCTCGACTAGAAAACCAGTTAAGCCGTGTAGAAAATCATGAGGGTGACTCAAAGACGTATTTGATAGAGCTCAGGAAACAGTGTGAGGCATTTTTAACAAACAGAAATCCAAAATCTTTGGAGTTATCTATGTTCTCATACTACATGGAAGTGTTTCAAAAATACACTTTATATGACATTAAGAGTACGAAAAATAGGCTTGTCAGTTGCTTAAATGCTATAGAGAAAGAAATTGATGCAAGAGCACGTCATGAAGACAAACTAGCAAGAGTGAATGATAGCAGGGTAAATGAAAGAACGACGCAGAGACAAGAGGGAAGGGTTTATATGGTAAAGGATAAATGTGATGATGGTTTGGTTGTTAAGGCAAGGAGAGGGACAGAATCCGAAATGAAGGATGCATGTAGTAATTCAGGAAATGATACACAGGCTGAAGGTCCAGATATCAGACTCTCCAATGACACAAAGCCATTACATGAGGTACAATCCACAGTTGCATACAATGAGGATGCTAATGACAGACAGCATGCTGAGCAACCTAAATTCATTAATGAAGGAAAGGTTGACCAGGATGCTGAACAATGTCTAGAGAACAAAACAACACGCGTTCACAAAGAAAATTTGAGGGCAACATTGTCTGAATTCTCGGTTAATCACATTTGTGGGAAAGAAGATTCCTCTCCAAGCTCAACTAATGAACTTGAAAAGGAATCGGGGGAGAATACTTGTGATAATGCAAAATCTGAGTCTCAAACAAAGTTTATCGAGCTTGAAAAGGTTTTAACTCAACAAACAAAAGATTTTGATGATGTCAAGCTTAAATTGTCGAACATAACAGCCAAATTTGAGGCGTATTTTAAAAAACTTAAAAAAACGAAAGCTGTTCTTGAACGACAATTGGCTAGTAAGGTTGATGATTCTAAAGCTGAAAAGGATTAATTTTTGAAAGAAATTAATCATTTGAGAACTCAATTGGAAAATCTGAAAGGAAAGTTTGTGTAAACTAAGTTTGATAAACATTCAATTTTTGGAAAACCACCAGCTGATAAATTGTTGATAAATTCTTAAATTTCAAAATCATGGTTTACTCCCAAAATTGTTGTGCAAAAGGATTTGTCAAAACCAGTCACTACACAGTCTGTGCCTAAAAATGAAAAAGATCAGCTTTTAAAACGAATTGCATATTTGGAATCAAAATTGGCATCTCAAGATATTCGTTCTTGTCAAAAAGAATATCATAAGTTGAGGACTTCATATAATGCTTTAAAAGTGAAGTTTGATTCTCTTAATCGGAAAAAATGGAACATCAATGTTTCAAAATCTTCAAAACCTAAAGAAAGTGTTTCGGAAAAGGTTCACACGGGTGAATCCTCAAAACCGTTTTTAAGAAGGGTTTCTCAGTTTACAACCTATTCTTTACAAAAAGATAGGAAGTTTTCTAAGAAATCTCAAAGTTTTGAAACATTTTTTCCTCAAAAGGGTTTTAAGACAAGAGCTTCAAATGCAAAGAATCAATCTTTTGAAACATCACACTCTTGTTTTACACCGGTAAAACAAGTGTGGAGGCCAATTAAGGAATCTCAAACTTTTGAAGCATCTACTTCTCAAAAGAGTTTTAAGACAAGTACTTTAATAGGAAAGAATCAAGTTTTTGTTACTCCACATTCTCGTTTTACACCGGTAAAACAAGTGTGGAGACCAAAGCAAAGTCATTCGAAATCTTTGAAATATTCCAAATCAGAAATGCTTTCAATGCAAAACAAGAATGACTCTGCTTCGACCATCAACAAGAAAGGAAGATTTTCAAACGATGCAAAAACAAATTTTCGGAATGTTTCATCAAATGACAATAACAAATGGAAATCTTCTTCGTCAACAAGATTTAAAACTTCACATGAAACACCGAGTTTCAAAAATCAATGGAAAATCAAAAGGAATTTTAAATCTCCGTTGATTCCACGAGAGTTGTTTTCAAATGAAACACCGGTTTCAAGCTCTCGTTGGAACTCAACATCTTTACATCGACTTGACACAACTTTCAATTGGTTTTCAAAATTTGGTAAACCCGTTAGCACCGTGCTTAAATGGGTTCCAAAGGTTGTTGTCTAAATTCGATGTAAATGGTTTGTAATCAAATGTCAGATTGCAACCCGGTCTTCAAATAAAAGGGAAGTGTACGTTTCAGTGCGCTTTACCTTAAAAAGAAGAGAAATCTTCTTGTTTTGAGCAAAAATATTCAACTTTTTCAAAAAGATTTTCAAAATCTTTCAAAAGTTTGCTCACCAACGTGGCTTGTTATTAAATTTCAAATAACAACCCGGTTTTCAAAAAAAAGAAAAGTGTCCGTTTTAGTGCGCTTTATCTTCAAAAGAAGAGAAATCTTCTTTGTCCCGAGCAATTTTTTTATCAAAATCTCTTCAAAAAGTGTGCTCGGGACATACGACTTCTAAGTAAATAGAAGCTTAGGACTCGTTCTTCAAATAAAGGAATGTGTACATTTTTGTGCATTTATCCTAACAACAAGAAGCTTTCACCTTCTCGGACTTGAGCTTAGCTCAAGTAAATGTTTTTGAAAATGTTGAACACAATTTTTCAAGATTTTATCAAAAATATTTTTCAAAATCTTTCAAAAATTGTGTGCTCAACATTCCTTTCTCTCGATACTTTAAAAATTCGAATCATTTTTATAAATGGATCAATTTTTGAGGGGGAGTTTTTAAAAAATAAAATGCCTTAAATTTTTGGATACATCTCATAAAAGTCAAAATTTATGTATCCAAAACATTCTGTGGATTCAAAAGTGGTTCTTCAGTGATATACCAAGGCATCTTAACTCTATCACTCAATATAATTGCAGTGGCATACAAAATGAAGTGTTTTATTATTGAGGGGGAGTATAAAGGAAAATGTTTTGAACAAATGAATAATAATCGATCTATTTTTGAGAGGGAGAAAATTGGATTAAAAATGTGATCAAGAAAGCTAAATGCTCTTAAGTGTGTGGATATCAAAGTGATCTAAAAGACTCAACAGTGACATTAACTTTTCCTCACATGTGCAAAATAATATTAAATATCAATGTCATGTGTTTATAGGGGGAGTATTTATCAAAAGTGAAACTTTCAAAGTGTTCAAATGTTTGATTTAATAAACACTTTGATTTGATTTTCCAAATGGTTTATGGGGTTTCGATCCTTAATACCATCAACCAACTAACCTTACGAATAATCACAGGAAGGAAATAATGGGTGGTAAGGTTAGGTTTTTATCCCATGATCCATCCAGAACGGAGTGATTACCAGGGCTAATCCAAGATTGAATTAGAAGGCCTTAGGTATGATGGAGTAGACTGTGATATGAGAATATGAGTTAACTAAAAGGCATGAGTTATCATAGGAACAATCACAACAAGATGATAATGAGGAGCGTTGTGATTTTAACATTGAGGGATTGGTCGAAGAATGAAAAAGAATTGCTAAGGAATAAAGGGTGAAAGAAATTAATCCCTCACAAACTTTAGGCAGAATGGGTCCAATAACCATAATCTATCGAATATCACCAAGATCGATATATTGGTACTGAAGCAAAAGTCATCATGAACCAGTGATGAATGCACAAAACCTTCCCAGCCACTCTAGAGTTTATCAAAAGAATTCTTGTTTCATTTGTTCACGGTGATTAAACGCATATCTATTGACATCTCACTCATCGAGATCTGTTGTTGATATTGAAACGTGGCAGACTGCTCCCGTCCTCGATCACAAATAACCAAAACGATTATTGCGTTAGTGCCAAATGAGATCAATTCATAAATCTCACATAGGACACAAAAGTATATTTGTATCAAACATCAAAGATACAAAAAGTACAAGAGTCGCTTATATGTCTATGTGATATTGCATGTCTTAGTAACATTGCTGGAACATTCAAGAGTGATACTTAAATTAAGTATTTCACAATGAATGAATGGAAATCCTACCAGTGATAACATCAAAGCCAACGCTAAACGTAGGTCACTAATTTAAAAATGATTGTTTAATGTTTCAATTAGTGTTAACTAGTAATCTAAGTGATCTAGTAGTTATCGTGTTTTTTCGGAATTTGTTTTCAAAAAAACACAAACAACATTTCCTTGATTTATTCAAGTGAAGTGTTGGATTACCAAGGTTACTTATGATGTCACAATATTGATAAGGGGAGATTGTTGGAATTGAAGTTAGTAGATGACTCTTATGCTTCGACCGCACTTCACACATAACTACACTATCGAATATTCAAGCGTAACAAGATTATGATTATGTCTGATGGTCATCAAATAAAATCAGGGGGAAGAGTGTTCGATAGTGTGCAACATTTAGGGGGAAGAAATGTGAAGTATGTATATACGAATGGTTATTTATTTGGGGGGAAGCAATTGGGGGGAAGAACATCAACAACATATCTACCCTTTAGAAACAAGAACACCGTCGTAATTCATACCTTCATTTCTCTTACTCAAAGTTAAAAGATACACTTTCGCAACTCTGATAAATCAAAGAACTTTCTCAAATCATCAAGTTGTTGATCAAGACAAAAGTTCTACATGAGGAAGATTGTAAGTTGTAAAGAATTGGTTAGAAGCTTTAAAAGACAAATCAAGATGGATTCACAGTAAAGAATGATGACAATTGAAAACGATTCAAGGCAAAGGAAAAGAGAAATGAAAAGATAAAGGATCAAGATCACCAGAGCATGATGTGGAACAAGACATATTACACACAAGACTCAAGACAAAAAGCGATTAAGTTCAAACGATCAAAGTCACAAGAGAGATTCTCAACTGAAAGTTCAAAGATCAAAGTTCACACGAAGATATGAATCATCCTTTAGGGGGAGATTATTACGATTAAGGAATGCTGATCATTAATGCAATCAAAGAGAGAGAGATCTTAATCGATCGTTCATTGAGACAGAGTTTATAGGTTGATATAAGTTGACGATCTTATGAGATAAGTGTCGTAGTACAGGAAATATATAATGAAATTTAATTGTGTAATAGGTTAGGTAGATGGTAAATAGTCAAAGACTATAAGTCAAAGAGGCTAAATTGTAAATGTCTAGAAGACAAGGGCTCCATGGTCATTCATTGTAAAAGGGTATAAATACCCCTCCACCACCTCATTTGTGAGGTGTATCTTTGTGTGTCTTGTAGGTGTCTTGTATGTGTATTCAAGTTTCATTTCATTATCCTCCTCCCACTTTCTCTCTTTACTTTCTCTCTCTAGATTATCACTATATTGCTTATTTGATCCTGAATTCAAGACCTAAGATGCCATCTAGATAACTACATTTTCTAAGAGATGGCTTCCTACTTCATCATTTTGATTACCTTTAACCTCCTGCATATCATGACTTGAATTAACAGTGTTTATGCTTTCCTCGCTACAGGAAGGGGTACCTTGCTCCAATAACAAGCACGCAGGGGAATCATAAGAGAATACATCATTTTCAATTTCAAGAGGTTAAAATTTTCGCATTCCTTAACAGAGCTTTCCATGTAAAAAATTTCAACAGGAACTCTAAAGTGACATATTCCGCCATTCATATCAAACTTCACTTTTTCTTCATCTATTCCTAACGAAATTTCTCTCCTAAAAATATCTATTTGAGCATGTATTGTTACTAAAAATGGTCTACCCAAAAGCATTGTTTCGTTAAGTCCTTCTAGCATGTCAATAACTACAAAGTCATAATGGAACAGGAACTTATCGATTTTTACTAGAATATTTTCCACAATTCCTAATGGGGCCTTCTTTGTCATATCTTCCATTTCAACTACCATGTTAGTTTCCTTAAGGTCAACCAATTTCAAGTGTTCAAATAATTATTTAGGCAACACATTAACACCAACTCCTAAATCAGCCATAGCATATAACTTAAGATTACCAATAGTGAAAAGAAGAGTAAAACTTCCTGGGTTCATTTCTTTAGGTGGTAGCTGACATGGTAAGGTTTTTTAACTGTCCTCTTTTTCCTCTTCTGTTACGAAAGATATTCCCTAGATTTCGCTAGTCCTGCTAGAAGGTGCTTTAATTTGAGCTTTTTTTGTAAATTGATTTGCACTCTTCAACTACTGTTTTGAGGATGTCAATTAAGGCATCCTCCTTTTCCTCCTTATCTTGCCTAGTCATGCGTTTACTCATTTCTGCATTCAACCATTCATCTACATCTTCGTCAGAACTCACTTCTTCATCTTCATGACGAGAGTTAGGTGTAGAGAGGTTATAGTCATTTGGGTCTTTTTCTAAAGGTTCATGTGTATCTTTGGTAAGTGGTAAGGCAGGTTTGACACAAGGGGGAAGTGAGGGAAAATAGGCATTGGTTTTCAGTTTTTCAGGGTGATACTTATTTTCTAAGATCTTACTTCTTTCAAGGGTGGTTGATCCTGAACTCCTAGTATAGGGTTGAGCATAACCTCATGGATCCCTTTTTATCTCCGTCTCATACTCCATATATTCTGCAATAGTCATATTTTTGATATCCTTTGTTATCATCCTACCGGATTTAGTTCTAGCCATTCCTTGTGCTATGTTTTCCTGTGTCAACATTAGATATTGCTCAATGGCGAGGTTTTCAATGTCTACCTCGTTTATCATGTTTCCTGAGAAGTTAATGAAAATTTTAGAAATCAAACTACAACTAATATTAGCTCCCTGACAGCGGCGCCAAAAACTAGATGCGTAAAATTGTTTTAAATAATTAATTGCCAAGTTTTAAATTTTTAAAACTCGTCTACCGATACACACACTAACGGACAGAGAACCCGATCGTATATAGTGCAGTAGTTTGGTAAAACCGAGGTCGTCCCAAGAGCTAAGGTTTACTAGTTCTAGTTTGATTATGTCACGTTTTAAAATGTTTTTAAAGTTGATTTTAATAACTACGGGAAAGTAAATGCAATAAAGTAAATTAATAGAAGTATTGAGGGAGAAAAGCGTGCTAGTCTAACCATTTCATTACTAATGCTATGATTACATTTTCTTGTGCAATGTTCAATTATAAGTTCCATTAGTGGTTCTAATATCGACAGACCCGAGTTGGCATTTGAGGTATGTCCTATACTTACTCTGCGATCCCACATTCCCCTATGATCACACGAGCAGGGCATCCAAGTTTGTAGTGGTTAAACCCTAACTATTCTTAAGACCAATCTATAATCTAAACCGATTATTAACCCCCTCTGAAAAGAGTTCCTGCATTTTTTAAGTATTTATTATGGCAAAGGCGGTAATTAGGTCAATTCCTACACTATGGATAGGTGCCAGCCACCCTAGTACCCTGCTAATCCCAGATTCAACATGGTAAGTCTAATATTAGGATTAACAAGATCTAAGCCACTCTCTATACTACCAAAACACATGGATCAATGAAAGGCTATAAGGATATCTTAACAGAACCATAATTAAACAGGAAATATTAATCATAACAATAGTAAATACATGGTTAGGTCAGCACTTAGAGTGCTTAGCCGCTCATGGTAACAGAAATGAAAGAATTAATGAACATTGACATGAATTGAATCATCATTGTTCTTACAGTGAATGTTATGAACGATTAAATACAAGAAATGTGTAAAGTGACTTCTCCCTTGGACCTTCTAATGAAATGCTTTGGGCCTTTGGGGTTTGGTTCACCCCTTGGAACTGTGTTGTGAGTTGTGGAAGTGAGTGATGCTAAATGAGCCAGATGAGGGCTCTATTTATATAAATCGAAACTGTTACGGCGTAACCCTTATTAGACGTTACGCCGTAACCCTGCTACGTAAGCTTCCAATCTTCTAGGCTAAAATGATGTTACGGCGTAACCTTGTCGCCTATGTTACGCCGTAACGCTGACTCGGATAAGTTATCCCTTTGTAAATTTAAATGTTGCGGCATCAAGTAGGAGATGCTTTACGCCGTAAAAGGTGTGATGACTCATTTATTCATTAGTATATGTTACGGCGTAATCCCTCGGGATGTTACGCCGTAAACTGCCTTGAACTCTTTTCTTTAGTGCATTTCATGTCCAAATCCCTCGTCTTTTGCTAAAATGCTCACTTGGTCCCTGAAAACTAAATATAAACAATTAAGTAACGTTGTCAGACATTTACAACATGTTTATAAGCATTTTCATAAGGAATTTGATATCAAAATGTATTAACTATTTGATGTTATCAAACCTCATTGTGTTGTTCGCTAGTATTGTAAAAAGGTGTGTATCTTGAATTAATTCAAGATCTACATTGCTCTCACTTGCTTCTTGTAAAGTAAGACTATTATTAAAGAACTCAACATAACAAGCAACAAAAATCTTGTTTTTGTATAGGTTGTAGAAAAAGTATCTCATTGTTTTTTATGGGTATCCTATAAAAATACCTTAACAAATCTAGACTCAAGTTAGGCGTATCTCGTTTCACGAGTGCCTCACAACCCTAGACCTTTAAGTAAGACAAATTGAGAACTTTTCCATTCCATATTTCATATGGTATCTTATCAACCTTTTTGGTTGGAACCATGTTGAGTATGCGCAACTCTAGAGCATATCTCCAAATGGACTTTAGCAGAATTTCCAGATTCATCATGGGTCAAACCATCTCAAGTAAAGTTTGATCTCTCCTCTCAGACACCCCATTATGTTGTGGTGTATACGGTGGAGTAAGTTGAGATACAATACCATAACTTTTCATATGATCTACAAACTCTTGACTCATGGCCTCCTCTATCAGATTGAATAGCTTTAATTTTCTTTTCGAGTTGATTTTCAACTTCGTTTTGAAAAACCTTAAATGTTGCAAACACTTCATTTTTATGTTTCAACAAGTAAAGATAACCATAACGACTGAAATCATCAGTAAAGGTTATGAAGTAACTAGCACATTCTCTTGATACAGTTCTAAAAGGGCCACATGAATCGGTGTGTATAAGTCCTAGCAGTTCTTTAGCTTTTTGAATGCACTTCTTGTCAAATGATTCATTGTTAATGGGTTGCACGATCCCATCATGTTGAAGCTTTTGAATGCGCTTCTTATTTATATGACAAGACGACAATGCCAAAGATAAGTAGAGTCCAACGCACGTTTGGATATTTTGTTGCTAAAATTGTATATAGAACTAACATTTGGATAAAGATCATGCATATCAATTCATAAATACCATCACGTGGAATTGCATTATCTTTCAAAACAAAAATACCATAATTTATAAAAGTATGCATATAACCATTGTCAACCGAACGAGAAAGTGAAACTAGACCCCTAGTTATACTAGGTGCATAATGGAAATTGTCAAGTACAATAATTAAACCACTAGGAAGAATTAAATCGCAACTTCTAATAGCTTCGATA
>BQNB010132634.1:3423-16374 GCA_026074375.1 Tanacetum coccineum
GCATGCCAAAAGAAGGGAAGGAAGGTGGCGTATTGGGAGAAAAGGAAAGAAGCATGTCCGCATGCTCAGATAATTGATACCAAAGTTCCCACTCAAAAGGAACCGAGGTACTCCCACAGAAGCATTACTATAAAGGGACATCGTCCTGGATGACGGAATAGTTCTCAAAAAGTGATGACAGCGTACGGGGACATTGGGAGTCAAAATCAAGAAGGCAGAAATCAATTATCAAAGAAGATGATCTATCCCAGCCATAGGTATGTGAAGAGAAAGATTATTTCACACATCGAATCCAATGATTTGACTTCCCGAAAACTAGAATGCCCAGTCACATCAAGACATACGACGGAAGCGAAGATCCAGAAGATCATTTAAAAATCTTCCAAGCGGCCAGTTTGGTTCGATGGACTTCCTCCGGAATTCGTAGATAGCTATGAGGATTTGAGAGATGCATTTCGTGAAAATTATCTCCAACAGAAAAAGTGCATTAAGGATCTGGTGGAAATACATCACATCAAGCAGAGGGACGGAGAGTCCACGAAAGATTTTGTAGAGAGATACAAAATAGAAATCAAGGATGTGGAAGGAGCACCAGAGTGCATGAAAATCTCCAGATTCATGCATGGAATAACTAATCCAGAACTGATTAAACGCTTGTACGAAAAAAAATCCCAAAGTCAATAGATGAAATGATGAGGGTGACCACATTTTTCCTCAAAGGGGAAGTCGCATCCTCTAGTCACGGGCGGAAGAAGTCACTCCTGCCATGGAAGAAACGGGATGCAGGAGACAAGCAGAATTTCAAAAAAAGAGGTTTTAAAAACCAACAAAGATCAGAATGAAAGCCGGACAGGTTTCTGCTCCTCGCAAAGACTCCTAACGAAAGTTTGGATTTGGAAAAAGGAAATTTCAAAGCTCCACCACCAATGGTAACTCTCGCGGAAAAAGGAACCCCAACAAATTCTGTGAGTTTCATGGAGACATAGGGCTACAGCACAGACGAATGCATGCAACTAAGAAAACAAATCAAGGAGATGATCAAGGCCGGAAAGCTATCACATGTTATCAAAGAACTAAAGTAAAAAGACCAGCCAAAAGTGGCCAAAAAAGGAGAAGCCTCTGGAAAAGACAAGCCGTTGGCGATCTTGATGGTACAACCATGGAAAAGGGTAGCTAAACAAAGGATTACCCAAAGCTTCTCTCCGAAGTCGGCAATCTCGTTTCCACCCTTGGGGGAGGAAGATGGGACAGAAGGACCGATGATTATTGAAGCAGAGATGGGAGGGCACTTCATACACCGCATGTATGTGGATGGAGGTTCAGCCTCAAAAATCTTGTATAAGCATTGCTTCAGTAGGCTCTGGCCAGAGGTTAGAAGCCAAATGCTCCCAGCCACCACACCACTCACTGGGTTTGGTGGAGAGATAATTTGGCCACTAAGGCAAATATCGCTGCTAGTAAAAATAGGTGACATGGAACACTCAACTTCCGCATGGATGAACTTCATGCTCGTAAGGTCGCCATCTCCATACAATGGAATCATTGGCAGACCAGGAGTAAGAAGGATTCAATCCGTCCTATCAACAGCCCATGGAATGTTCAAGTTCCCGGTAGAAGGAGGAGTGGTAACACTACAAATAGTAGGATTATCTTATTGGAGTGTGCAATGGTTTCAGGACCAGGGGCACAACAACCTATGATCGATCAGGTAGCAGAATAAAAAAATCAAGGTGGCTATCCATCCGGAGTATCCAGAACAAACTGTGGCCATAGGTTCCACCTTAGCAAAAGAAGGACGAAAAGAGTTGCGCAGCTTACTCAGGCGCAACCTTGATATCTTTGCTTGGAAGCCCACGAATATGACTGGGGTTTCGCGTCATATAGCGGAACACAAGCTGAATGTTCAAGAAGGATGTCTACCCGTAAGACAAAAGAAAAGAGGCCAAGCGCGAGAAAGAAATAAGGCAATCCAGGATGAGGTTGAGAAACTAGTGGATGTCGGCATCATGAAGGAAGTTCATTATCACATGTGGTTGTCAAACCCGGTGATGGTGAAAAAGCATGATCTGGAGAATGTGTATAGATTTCAAAGATTTGAACAAAGCATGCCCCAAAGAAGGATATCCGCTGCCAGAAATAGACTGGAAGGTAGAATCCCTCTGCGGATATCCTTTCAAAAGCTTCCTAGACGCATACAAGGGATATTGACTCGCGCAAACTAATCCTTTATATATATATGTATAAATATGTTATAAACCAATATAAATACAACACAAGGATCAGAATCCGCGAGACCAAGTAAACCGGAAGCAGTATAGAGTGTTCCCGGGTCGTTATGTCCCAACGAGGCTAGAGATGGAAAATCGCAAGACGATTGATGATTTGTGTTTGAATGTCACAAGGAATGATTGGGCACTAAAACTGATAAAAATAAGCAAAAGCACATAAAAATAGCAAAGAGAATAAGCTGGAACAAGAATCAAAACTAGAAAAGGCAAAAACGCTTAAAACTTCTACACCTAGGCACGAATAAGCTCAAATAAACTTAAGACAAATCAAATAAGCTAAACTAACTCTAAATAAGCAAATACAAAAAGCAATTAAGCTAAATAAAATAAGATAAGCTCAACAGTACTAACAACAGTACTAACAGTTTTAACTACCAGTACTAACTTGGAGTTAGTACTGCTAGGCTAAAGTTAGTACTGTTAGCTTAAGGTTAGTACTGCTAGGCTAACAAGACTTAAAGAATTAATAAATAAGCAAACAAGCTAAAACAGAAGTTCACCTAACCTTAATAAGCACTTAGTAATTGGAATAGGCAACTAGAATAGACTAAAATGATAAATAAGCTAGAAAACTACAAACTGATACACTAGTGAAAATATTTTAAAAAGGAAAATAAGCTTTAATAAGCTTACCCCTAAAGAAAGTAAAGGAAAATGGTTTAATCTACTCTAAAAGGCTAAGGAAATCTTAAATAAACAGAAATTATAAGCTGATAAGCTAAGTTGAACAACCAGTACTAACAGTTAAGACTAACAGTATTAACTTAGAGTTAGTACTGCTAGTGTGGAGTTAGTACTGTTCCTAAAATGAACTAGCAGTACTAACTTGGAGTTAGTACTGCTTGTTCAAAACAGCTTTTAACATTTCCAAAAATCATTTTTATTTTAAACTAATTAAAAACAGATTATCAAATAACAAAGTAAAACTCTTATAAGCAAATTTCAATCAATAAAAAGCACTTAAATATGCATGAATCAGTCTAGCAGTATTATCTTAAAACCAACAGTTGTATCAAATGAACTGACAGTACTAACTAAGAACAGCAAATAAGAAATGTAAGAAAAGAGAGAGACTTACAAAAACCCTTGCTCAAAACAGGGTCAATCAAGGAATCTACAAGCTCTAGCTTGTATAAAACAAGCTAGTGAGAGTCCATAAGCCCATCGCATAACTGGCTTATCATCCCTATACATAAGCTGAGGTATATTTGAGAGTGATGTTATGTGATATTCCTCTTAACTACTTAACTATTTAATGTTATTTTTAATGAAAACAAGCTTATAATAAGCTTTGTGAGAGCTTTTTGAACACACAAACAATAGGATAAAGAACATTAACACTGTATAGGTTTAAATCGACTTAAAAACTCAAAAATTTGCATTAAAAACTTGGAAAGTGTATACAAAGCTGAAAAGTAAAAACTGTAAATGACTTAAAAATTAAGCTAAGGATTAATAACTGAAATTTTATTAAAAGCTAACTAGTTACTAACAGCCTCACAGCTTGAAATACAAAAGCTCTATTTATAGCAGAAGTCTTGGACTTGCAGCTTGTGCTTCTTTGTAGAGATAAAAACAAGTGTGCTTGTTGTGTGAGGAGAGTCTAAAGCAAATCCCAGCCTTTGATTTCTTTTGAGCTTCTTTGGAGACAATCTCAGCCATTGAAGATACTTTGGGAAAGGAGAGGGATTGCCAACATGGCTTTTATACAACTGGGGGGGGGGTAGTAGGGTGGATGAAATGATTTTGGCTAGGGAGAGAAGTGGTTTTGCAGTGGAGAAGGTATGGGGCGACATACCAGTTGTAACTGGGTTTTGGGGCGGGAAAGATGGCTTTAGGGTAAGTTGGCAGTTTGGTCCCCTCAAGTTGTATAACTTAAATGCAATCTCTACCTTCTTTGCAATTTTAACCCTTGTCTTTCTCTTTTGCAATACATCTTGAGGTTTGTGCAGTTTTATAAGCCCCTCAATTTGTAATGTTCTTCACATGGCTTGACTTTATGACTTTTGTCCTTTCCATTCCGTGCGTGGATTGCTTGTTTGTGGCTTTCCTTTTTGTTCCTTTTTCTTGAATATCTGTTTCCTAGTCATCATACAAATGCAAACATACAAATACAATTCTTTTTGGCATGTTTTTAGCTTTTTAATCCGCTTAATATGAAAATGGTATGTGTAATTAAACACATATCAAAATCCCCCATACTAAGGTATTGCCGTGTCCTCACGCAATGTTATTAAGTAAACACTCAAGAAACCAAGAATCTTAATCCCCACTGACTAATAACCTCGAAAAGTAGCAAAGTGTTCGTCAAGGGGAACTAAAGAATCAATAGCTTCGACAAGTCCCGATTTCACCAAATTTTATTTATATATTAACTATCCCTAATATTTTTGGATTTTTCTATTTCTTTTCTTAACTACTTGCTCGACTTCCTTTATTTTATAAACACTGGGATCATAGAATGAGAAGCGTCCGTAGAATAATCTATGGAAGTCCTGACGGATAAATTCATCGTTCCCAATTTTTCACTAGATCCAAACCAAGCAATTAAACAAGATCATTTGTCAATAAAAGTCAAATTGTTAGCATTCATAACTTATGACTTGTGAACTAATAACACCGCAACATGGATATAATGATTTAAGAATGTGTGTACACATATCACCAACCATAGATCAACTTATTTACCATAATATCGTAATTCTAGATGAATCACGACACAAAGCAATAACTTATTCTAGGACCTTGTACACTTGATTTTAAAGAAGAAAATTTTTAACTGTAGAACATTTTGCAACATCTTCATCATTATATCCTAAGTTCTTAAAGCTAGGAATGCTTGGCTTAGTTTTGAACACCTACCTGGCCTCGCTCCCTGGTAGGATACACTAACCAACGACCGGTGTTTCTTATTTTGAAAACCACCCCGTTGCTAGCGTAGTGTAAAATCACATCAACACCTCTTCTAATATGGCTAAGGATATGTAACTTAGTTTGAAACCCTCACCCAGACACTTTTCTGTCTAAGTGAGATATCACAACAACCACACAATCCTTTAGAAGTAAAGATGACTTAGTTTAACCCCCACCTCGGGTTAAGCGGAGTGGATATCAGACCACATCTTTTACTATGCTCCATATAACTCAAATGTAAGCTTCATTGGCAAAATTCAATATTCATAGCAATTTTTGCCATTCATATTATCCATTCAAGCTTCTTGGCATTTTAACTTTCAAATTTAATAAGAACAGAAAAATCTTCGCTTTAAAGAATCAAGTTACAAAATTGAAGCTTTTTTCTAAAAACACTCGATGATTTAGTTTAATGAAGATGAGCACGTATGATTAGGTGGATTAAAAGCTAATGGGAGAAAAAGTCACAAGTTACTCATATAAGCTTTAGAAGAATCTTGCTCAGCACATAAACTTATATTTAACTCTATCATTTCTTGTTCTTCACCTCGTGAAAGCTTAGCTTACAATTAAGGAACTAGCTAGGGCTCAACACGCCCGATCAAGTCAAAAATTATTCTCATTCTACCCATTTAGGAAAGTCGAAACTGTGGCAAAACACTTATTTTATTTTTGAAAATTTTTAATTTTTTCATTTTTTTGGTATTTTTTTGCAAAAGTTTGGTGGTAAAAACAGGATTACGTGACAACAACGGCTATAGGCAAAAATCAATAACCGAAGATCCCCCCCCATACTAGAACTAAACATCGTCCTCGCTGTTTGGAAAGGGGCACCTACGCAAATCTAAGGCCGTTTATGAAGTGTGCCAAAAGATAAAACGTTAGTCGATTAGATTTGGATACTGGATTCCCAAAATGAAGCTGAGGATGTGAAACTCTTGATAAAAATACAAGCACGAGAGTTCATCACAATCCGGGCAATCCTGGATAAATAACAACACAAACACCAAACACGCAGTAATGTGAAAAGGCGAGCTTCCACCATCAACAAGAAACACTTTATTCATTTCTACAAAAATACTATGATAAGCATGGGGTGCACTCCCGCACGAAGCATTTGTTGAAGGTCGCTATGCTTTGACCTGTCCCTGAATAATCATATGGAGCATTAGGGAAAGTTTGGAGATCCTGGAACTACCAATTGTGGCACGTCCCCTCCAAAGGTATGCATTAACCTATGACCATCGTCACATTTAAGTTAGGCCCGGAGTTTTGAAGATAACTCGAACTGTGCCCGTACTGGGAAAACATGAGTATAGTGAATGGTCCTGACCAGCGGGTTTTAAGCTTTCCTGAGAAAATCTTTAATCTAGAGTTAAAGAGGAGGACTCGATCTCCGACGTTAAAAACGCGGTTCTTGATTTTAGAGTCGTGAATCCTCTTTGTCTTTTCTTTATAGATCAAAGAGTTCTCATAAGCTTCATCACGGAGCTCATTAAGTTCATTCAGTTGAACTTTCCTATGGTCACCAGCGGTTTTCAGATCAAAGTTTGTATGTTTTAAGGCCCAGTAGGCCTTGTGTTCTAGACGTCAACTGGCAGAAGCGGCTTTTTCCGTAACCAGCTTATTTGGAGTACCCGCCAATGGGTTTTTTGAAAGCGGTTACGGAAAGCCCATTAAGCCCTCATCGAGCTTATCGACCAAAAGTACGATTTTCGCCTACGGTCCTTTCCAAAGAATTCATTTCAAACCACGATTGGATACCTCAACCTTGTCACTTGTTTGTGGGATGATAACGGCGTGGAGAGACGATGAGTGACTCCATATTTAAGCATGACCTTTGCAAATTGGTCATTGCAAAAATGGGTTCCGCGATCACTTATGATTGCACGAGGGGCACCGAATCTGGCGAAGAGAGATTTAAGAAATTTACAAACAACTCGGGCGTCATTGGTGGGGAGCGCTTTTGCTTCAACCCATTTTGATAAATAATCAACGGCCACGAGGATGTATTTGTTGCCTTTGGATGATGGGAATGGCCCCATAAAGTCAATGCCCCAGACGTCAAAGATTTCACAAACTTGGATGGAATTTGTGCATCTCATCCCCGTTGTGAAACTTTTCCTTGACGCTGGCATGAGTTGCAGTTTTTAACCAACTCATGGGCATCTTTGTAGATTGTGGGCCAAAAGAATCCGGAATCGAAGACTTTTCTTTGTCAGTGTAGTATAGCACCGGAGTGTCCACCGGTGGGACCATCGTGGCAAGCCATGAGGATGTCATGGGCTTCTTTGCCAAAAACACAACGTCGAATAACTTGATCCGCACAAATTTTAACAAGAAAGGGATCTTCCCAGAAATATGTTCACATCTTTGAATAATTTCTTTTTTCCTGCTGGGTTGACATCCCTTTGATCACGAAATTTCCCGCATGATAGTTTGCGATGTCAGCAAACCATGGGGTACTAGCATCAGAAAGCAATCGAACTAAGAGTTTCAAGAGGAAGACTTTTCATTTATTTTCCTTGGATCGGCTTATTCTTGTAGGATTCTCTAATCTTGATAAGATGATCAGCCGCTAGTTCTCAGCTCCTGTTGTGTCAACAACATCAAAGTCGAACTCTTGAAGGACAGAACCCATCGAGCAATCTTCGCCTTAAATCTTATCTGTTAGCAAAGAGATACTTGAGGAGCGGACTGCTCCGTATGACACATGTGCATTTTTGGTTCATGACAAAGGTAAGATCGGAATTTTATCGAAAGTCATACCCCACGGCAACATTTCTTTCTCTGTCGAGGTGTAACGTGATTCCGCCTCATGTCAATAGTTTTTACTTGGCAAAATGTATAGGCTTGAATGTTTCTCTGACGTTTGCCCCAAGAACTGCACCTAAGGGCGAGAATCGCTTGGCATCGCACATAAGTTCAAAAGGGATCATTCCAGTCAGGGGCAATCAAGATAGGAGCCATCGGTTATATTTTTTTAGAGTGTTAAATGCTTCAATACACTCTTTGGAAGAAATAAAAACGAGTCTCTTTTCAAGCAAATGGTCATGGGCGGGCTATTTTTGAGAACTAACCTGAATGAATCTTCTATAAAACCCGCATGCCCAAGAAAACTACGGACACCAAAGAATACGTTGAAAAATGCAGTACAGCCCTTTTACGTAGACGGGTGAGGGAGCTTTGGCGATAACGTTCAATTCTTAGCTCGATCGACCTCAATTCCCGATTTGGAAGATTTATGTCCGAGTACATACCTTACCGTAACATGAAAGGCTTTTCTCCCATTTAGAGCTAAATTGGTGTCTTCACACCGCTTAAGCATCTTTTTCCAAATGGGTTAGGCATGTAGAGAAAGAACTTCAAAAACCGAAAAGTCATCCATAAAACACTTTCCATTGTTTTTGTTCGATCATGTCCGTGGAAGATTGCCATCATAACATCTCTGGAATGTGCCGTGGATGCAATATGCAGGGAGGAGGCCAAAGGCAGCGCGATAGCAAGGTTCTGTATGGGCAAGTAAATGTTGTCTTTTCCTGATCATTTGGATCGATGGGTATTTGAAAATAGCCTGAGAAACCATCGAGAAAACAATAGTATTCGTTTCCCGCAAGCCTCTCGAGCATTTGGTCCATGAATGGTAGTGGAAAGTGGTCTTTTCGGGTGGCATCATTCATTCAACTCTTCGTTAGACAATGCATACCCCGCCATCCGTAGACTAATCGAGTTGGGACAACTCATTTTCTCATTCTTCAACTACGGTGAACAACCACCTGTTTTTGGTACACAGAGTACCGGGCTTACCCAGGGACATATCCGAGATGGGGTAGATTAATCCAGCGTCAAGAAAGTTTTTCAACTCCTTTTTTATGACCATCGTGGATTTTTTGGTTTACACCTCTCTGATGGGAACCACTTAAATCACACTGGTGTGTATGTCCTCATCAATAGAATTTGTGATGTTACAAAATCTGGTGTTAATACCATGAAATCGGAGAGTTTCCAAGCGTGTTCGCTTGTGGGACAGCAACACTTTTAAGAGAGCGGCTTTCCTCCTCTACACTCAAATCTTAGGCAATGATACAGTAACTTAAAGTTACCCTTACAAAAATGGCATATTCGAGGTTGGGAGTAAGTTCTTGAGCTCGGCGCAGGAAGGTTCATCAATTGAAAGTACCAGTCGGTTTTTGGCTTCACAATTCTTAATTCTTTCCTAACCACAGAAAAAATTTGCATGGTTGGGAAGTGGTGATGAGGGGCTCACTATTTAAGGATAGCTTAAATCAGAAGAAATGACCTTCTCGGGATCACATTCGGCATCATCAATTCCTGACTTATATGAAGTATCAGAAAGTTCAGCCTCGATTTCTTCAAGAATGAAATCACTACCCTCGAATGGAGTGAGGGTGGGAGAAGTGGTATCAACAATTGGTTCAAAGTAAGGAGTGGAATTTCCATTTGCTGATACTTCCGAGAAACCTAAAATCTCTTGGGAATATTCCTCACAAGCTATATCAATAAAGTCGACCTTGTTAACTGATTCCATGGCATTGTAGGAGAAATTTTTCGTATCACCTACTTTGAAAGTCACGGATTTGTCATCATGTCTTAAGGTCATCTCTTCACCGTGAACATCGATCAAGGCTCTTGCCGTTCTTAAAAATGGTCTTCCTAAAATCAACGGGACTCTAGGGTCGGCATCATAGTTAACTACCACAAAATCGGCTGGAAAGTAGAAGGTTCCAACCTTCACAAAAACATTTTCGGCTATGCCGGTGGGAGTGGAAGTTGATCGGTCGGCTAACTCGAGTATCATCTTAGTTTTGGTCAGTCCTTGGAGATTAAGCTTTTCAAAAACGGAGAGTGGCATTAGATTGATGCTTGCACCGAGATCGGCCAGGGCTAAGCATTCATCCAACTCTGGGAAATCACATGGTATCAGAAATCGACCCGGGTCTCCTAATTTCTCGGGAAATGTCTTTAGGATGACTGCGGAGCAATTTTCATTAACCGGTGTTTTGGTTAATTCCAAGATCTTGTCTTTGTTGTTCAAAAGCTTCCTGAACATCGGAGCAAACTTAGGCATGTGTAGGAGAGCATCTGCGAAGCTCAGCTCGAAATGGAGATTCCGAAAAATTTCCATGAATTTCAAAGCTAAAAGGTCGTCCTTTTCGCGGATTTTCTCCTTGTTTATCCTAGATGGATATGGTAAAGTCGTTTTGGCTCTAGGCATGACAACTGTTCATCAATTGGCCTATCGGAGGATGGACGTCAATTGGTACTTAGTCGGATAGGAAGTACCGTGTCCTTTTGTCACCTACGGTTATCACTTCCACCACCGGAGGTGGAATTTGAGGTCCATCATATGAAACACCGCTTCTGGTGGTGATTGCTTTCAATTCACCCTTCGGGTTAGCAACGGTGTTGCTAGGAAGAGAACCCGAACTTGAAGTAGAAGCTTGGTTGGAATTTACGATTTTGGTGAGCAAGTCGGTTATGTTGGACATTTGGTTTTGCATATTTTGCATAACCGCATCATTAGCCTTGACATAGCTCTCAAAATCAGTTTTGGATACACCCGAAGCTTGATGAGCTGGAGCTTGGTAAGCTGGGTGTTGATTAACCGGGGGTTGATACATTGGAGCTTGCTGTTGAACCTGGGGTCGTTGGATTTGACCCTGGTTATAGCCATTCCCACGGTTTTGGTTTTGGTTCCAACGATTTGATTGTAGCGTGGCTGTTGGTGTTGCAATGGGAGGAAAACCGGGTGGTCTGATTGGTTTGCCATAGGTGCTGGACGATAACCGGAATTCCTAGGTTGAAATTTGTTTGTGGCAGCTTGCGAGATGAACGTATCTTGGTATGTTATCTCTTTAAGTGTTTGCCATTGGTAGTCGGACAATTACGATATGAGTGGGCGCCACCGCAGGTAACACAACTTTGCTCAACCGCTTTTACGGGAGCGGGAGCTGGAACTGGAGATGTCTGCTTGTCGAGAAGTAGAGCTCTAACCATATCTTTCAATTCAGCAACATCGGGAGATACACCGGAGGTGGAAGTGCTCGTACTCACTTTAGCAACAAAAGGCTTTGCTTCGGGATGACAAACTTTGGACTTGCTCTCCTATGATGCTTGAGCAATCAGCGGGCCTTTTGCCAAAAAATTACCGACCTGCGGCGGAGTTCAAAGAGTCTTGATCATTAACATTTAAGGCATTGTAAAATGTATCAAGTTGGTGAAGCTCCGAGAATCCATGATGTGGACACGCTCGTAGAAGATCTTTGAATCGATCCCAAGCCTCACTAAACGACTCATCAAACCTTTGTTTGAAATTGGTAATTTCGTTCCGAAGATTTGTCGTTTTAGAAGGTGGGAAAAACTGGTTGATGAATTTTAGTACGAGTCATCCCATGTCTGAACAATTTTTTTTGGATCGAAGGGGGTTCTTCCTCAAGCCATATCCGGGCTGCCCCCATCGAGAGAGAAAGGAAAAAGCATCAAATTAATTGATTTGTCGGACATTGAGGATATCTCAAAGTAAGGTGATTTTATTGAAGTAACGGATGTGGGCGTGTGGGTCTTCTTTGTCATGTCCGAAGAACTGCTTGTTCTGGACAAGAGTTAGCAACCCATGCTTGATCTCAAAATTTTCTGGCTTGTCAATTTCAGTAACAACAAGTGCATTTCTTGTACCCTCGGTTGGGAGCCTAGAGCAATCCTGCCATAATTACGATTATCAGACCATACGTAACTATGGAAGTTCAACAAGAATTTCGGAGGAACTAGTTGATTTGATGTAGTTGATTGTTGACGTAGACGACGCGCACTTGAGACGAGTGCGCATAAGCACTAAAATAGAGAAAGGACAAGAAAGTATTTTTGGTTTTTTTAGTTTAATCACATCTATTTTAAACGGACATGAACCTAAAACTAAGACACTTGAACCCAAATAAACAGAATACATCACTGGTAGCTCCCAAAAAGCAATACAAATCAGTGAGCGGAGGAGTAGGAATAGCGCGAAGCTTATTTCTCCTTTCGGGTCGTAGTTTCCTTGGAACAACCCTCCTTATACCCACTTTATATTGTATTCTTTTTTGAGTTGAGCCGTACTTAGTAAAACACACAAATGGTAAGTTTTTAAATCTTGATTCGAGTTGGGAAATTTGTATGTTTCCACACGTTAGGAACAATTTGATAAATTTGGAGTTTTATTTATATATATTTTTATATGACAATGTTATATATATTTTTGATTTTTGCTTTGTGCTTTTTTGTATATAATTATCTCTAAAAAAAATTGAAAAATATTTTTGTACTTTTTATGTTTTTGTAGAAGGAAATATTCACAGGTTCAAAAACAAACTGTCAAACGTAACGATATTCTTGCTCAGCCTCCCCGGCAACGGCGCCAAAATTTGACTCGCGCAAACTAATCCTTTATATATATATGTATAAATATGGTATAAACCAATATAAATACAACACAAGGATCAGGACCCCCAAAATCAAAGAAACCGGAAGCAGTACAGAGTGTTCCCGGGTCGTTATGTCCCAACGAGGCTAGAGATGGAAAATCGCAAGACGATTGATGATTTGTGTTTGAATGTCACAAGGAATGATTGGGCACAGAAACTGATAAAAATAAGCAAAAGCACATAAAAACAGCAAAGAGAATAAGCTGGAACAAGAATAAAAGCTAGGAATGGCAAAAACACTTAAAACTTTTACACTAAGGCACAAATAA
>BQNB010132635.1:0-18594 GCA_026074375.1 Tanacetum coccineum
GGTTTGTCGTGGTGCAGGGAATTTTGGAGGGAAAAGGGGAATACTAAAGTTTGGCGGCTAAACAGGTTTATAAAGTTGAGCAGGGTAAAAGGGATAACGGGGTTAGGGGTTTGTTAGGTTTAAGGACTAGGTGTGTAAAGGGTTTAGGACTAGCAGTGTTAGTCCTTTAGGACTAACGGTGAAAAAGGGTAAAGGTGCTAAGGTTAATGGGTGCTATGTTATAGGCTAATGGGCTGGTGGATTGGTTTTGGGCCGACTAATATTTGTTTTGGACTTTGACTTTTTAAATACTATAAGACTTATAGTAAAGGCTAAATGGGCTGACCCGACCCATTAAATAGGTGCGGGTTGGCCCATTTAAGATAAACATATTTTCGGCTTCGGTTTTTCACGCTCTTTCTAATTCCGTGCTCAGTTTTATCGGTTTTGGCTTCGTTTTTATCCTTTAGTGAATATCCGGTACCTGCACATCATAAATTACTAAACACACATATTTTTGGCATTTTATGTATGTTTTTGGTCATTTAGGCTTGTTTTTATAGGTAAAAGGTATGTGTAATTAAGCACATACCAGTTAACACACCACATAACACATAATTCAAATCATTCAACTCATCACACACAGAAATAATCCAACCAATACTTAAGTCATAATATGAAAATACTTGAAAATCCAAAAGTCAAAAGTAACATTCCTAAACATGGCTCCAACCATAGAATAACAAATTAAAATTTTCAAAACATGAAACGAGATGGATAGTGGGGTAACATATAGGCAAGAATAGATAAAATGAATCTGGTTTAGGTGGAACGCCACTCTTACACGTATCTTCCATCTCCTTACATTTGGGTTCACTCCTTGCTGTGGATTCGAGATCCGACTCTACTTCATTGTCAATTGCTGCATAACCTGGAGGCTCGGAGTTTGACCCTATTTCTGATGCCTCCTTCTATCTCTTCATTTCCGACTATTCCGTTTCCTCTTCTTCCTCCTCTTCTTCATCCTCTTCTTCCTCCTCTTCTTCCTCCTCTTCTTTATCCTCTTCTTCCTCTTCTTCCTTAGATGAGGTGTATCCAGGGAATTCAGAGATTGTGCCATCCTTTGAAATCATTCTCATTTCCTTCTTCATGATCCATTTTCCTTCCAATTTTCTTATAATTAACTTTTTCTCAACTCGGCACGGATACATGTCAATGGGTATTCGGCATTTGCGGTTCGTTCGTTTCATTCTAAGTCCTGTCGCTGGATCCGTATAGTGCTTAATTCCAGTTGGGACAACGATTCCCCAATGGAATTTCTTACAGGTAGGGGGAGACATAACTAGTAATAAGGTATTAGTATATATTGTATTAGATAATAGTAGACAAAAATAGAATAATTAAAACTTTCAGATAAGCGAGAAAATATAATACTTACGTAATTAAACACTTAAACCCTATAATGCAACTATATGAAGGACTTCTAGGTTATAGTCTAGGTTCAACCACCTACTTCTCTATAACCATTGGCTCTGATACAAATCTGTCACACCCCGCCAAGGCGGAAACACGAGGCGTAACGTCATGGGTATCATCACAACACAATGGTGTCAACAATAGAGAGAACTAAAATGCATTAATCAAAGCAAAAATGGACACAAAGTGTCATGACAATACCTAACATAAGAAAAAAGGGGTCTTGTATTGAGGTAAAAGAGTCACGCCAATACAAAAACATAAACAAAATATCCCAAAACCTAAAACATTCAAGTATCAATCCAAAACAAGTACAAAATGAAAACTAGGAGATAACTCCGCATGCAAGCCTACGGTCTCACTAGCCAATCTTCTTAACTTCACTTTCCTCAAGATGCTTACCTAAAAATGATGCTTAAAATGTCAACAATAATGTTGGTGAGAGTCATAGGTTTTAGACACGTAATAATACTCGCTTTTACTGTGATTATCAAAACAAAGCAGGACAATAATGAACTATCATGAACCTATGCTAGCATGCAACCAAAATTAAATCAACATATTCACATACTTAAATTTCACATTCGGGCTTAGAATAGCTGGCACTATAAGCAACCAAGCTCACCCAGAATGTACCACACAACATATCACATTGGTAGGCGTACCCATCCGCTCTCACTGAGTAGGCATACTCATCCGATCCTAAATCAATATCACAATCTCACTAAGTAGGCGTACTCATCCGATCCCAAATAACACATGTATCACATAGTCATATAATAGTCATGTAATGTCCATACGTAAATTTAAAACATATAATCACAGCAACAAAACATTTTTAAAACATTTGCATCATTTCCATCCCAAGAAAACATAGTAACATAGGACTATGAAACTCACCTGATGCACAACTACTTCACAAATTTCTTGAAATCAACTTAACACAAATAAAACACATATTACATGTGATTAGGCTAAATGCTCAAGATGATGTAACAATCAATTGATGGACTACTAAGTTTATATTATGTTTACAAACCCTTTACCATACTTCCCATACCTTACTTATACCCTAATACTCTTAAATCCCTTATTCGAGTTTTCTAGTTTTTCGGCAAAATTTTGTAGTCACTTTATGACCACAAATAAAATACTAAATCATCAAATTGACTTTTCCCCTTTCATTACATACCTTCACAATGGGTTATGAACTACTGTGATTTTTTAGGAAAAATAATATTGAGCCTAACTATTTTATAAAAATTCAACATCACAAAGTACTCAAATTCGGATCTGAACGCACACCAAAAAGTTTGATTTTTCTAAAAATACTTAGACAATGATTTAGGACTTGTGCTTTGAGCTGGAGTTAATAGACACATAAAATATGACCTCTGATTTTTTCCAATCCTTGACTCAACTTTTAAGTAGGGGGTTTACTCTCCGAAATCAGACCCAAATCTGACCCGAATTTACTGTTTCGATAAATTTTCTTGTAAAAATTATTTGACTAACTTCCCACCTCAAAACCTTTCGGGGCTGGACTTTTTGAAAACTAAACTCTCTGAACTTAAATTTAGGCATAAGATTCATACCAAAACTCGTTTATATCAATGAGATATCATTCAATCAACATGACCTAAAATTCTGCCAAACCCTAACTTTAAAATTAACGCGTTCTAATCTATACCGTTTACACCAACATGCTCCAAATCTATACCCAAACACACCCATATAGTTTTATATCATTAATTTACAGCAAATTTATAAACCTTAATTATCCATCAATTAAAGTTACTAATATAAGAAGATTAAATAAGAACTTAATTGAAAACATACCTAAACCTTTCACTCGAACACACACGAATCAACACCTTAATTCTTGATAAAAAAATATTTTTTTTCTTCCTTGGGGGTTTCGGCCGAACAAAAGAGAGAGGAGAGAAAAAAGTGATTTAGGGTTTTATTGATTTTGTATTTATAATCCTTAGTTTCCTAATTGTATTCAAATTAGTTTTCTTTTTTTAATAACCGGCCGAATAAACACCCCTTTAATTTTATTTTTATTAACTATTATTAAATACATATTTACCCCTAATTTTGTTATTTTTATAAAAACCCTTTATTAATTTTGCAAACCTTTTAAACAAAAACTAGTTTAAAACTTACTATTTATAAATTATATTTCATAAATTACTTTCCTAATTTAGAAAAACCTACGCTTAGTTAACTTAATATTAGACTTAATTCATTCCTAAGAATACATTATAAACTCTTTACGCTCATAAAATCAATTATTCACCAAATTACACAATAACGCATAAGATCATGCTATCATTTTCATTGTCACAAAATGTGAACTAAATGAAATAGCCACCAAAACCACAACTCAATCACTAATAGATGAACACGCATTATGGATTGATATCAAATACCCATATAAGATTACATAAGCACACAATTATAACACATATAAATACTTTAGTCAACTCTAACGGTTTGACTAACCTGCTCAAGTCACGGTTGTCACACGAACACATCAACAAATGGACCAAAGATCATCCGATTGATAATGTGATTGGCGATCCTTCTAGACTGGTTTCCAATCATACTTAGCTTTTATATGGTCCTCAGGTTCCCACGTGAACTCAGGGCCACGCTTTGAATTCCAATGAACCTTAACGATAGAAATCTTACTACGTTTCAAACTCTTAACCTCATGATCATAAATTTATACGTTTTCCCCACAAACTAAATGCACAGGGTTTGTCAAATCTTAAATCTCAACTAGTTGCACGATTCATATTTTGCAACCCCGCAACCAACATCTTCATAAATCGACACGTTAAATGTTCAAGCACACCTACTTAATTCCTCGGGCAATCTTAATCGATAAGCTACAGGACTGATCTTTTCAAGAATTTCAAATGGTCCTACATACCTCGGTGCTAACTTACCTTCTTTTCCAAAACGTATCACGCCTTTCTAAGCCGACACCTTCAGTAACACTTGATCTCCAACCTCAAACTCTAGTGGCTTGCGCCTATTATCAGCATAACTCTTTTGGCGATCTCTCGCATGCTTGAAATTACCTTTATCAAAGACTACCTTATCAGGTCTCTCTTCTTGCACAAATTCCGGTCCAATCAATCTACTTTCACCAATTTCACGCCCATGGAAAATGGCACCTACATTTCCTTCCATGCAGTGCCTCAAATGGAGCACATTGAATACTTGAATGGTAACTATTATTATAAGAAAATTTAGCTAACGGTAGGTGAACATCCCAACTTCCACCAAAGTTGATCACACACGCTCTTAACATATCTTCCAATGTCTGAATTTTACGCTCACTTTGTCCATCTGTTTGAGGATGATAAGCCGTACTCATATCCAATCGCGTCCCTAAAGTTTTCTGTAATGTTTGCCAGAATCACGATGTAAATCGTCCATCTCGATCCGAGATAATCGACACAAGAACTCCATGCCGTGCGACGATCTCATCAATGTATAATCTTGCCAACTTCTCCATACTGTAATCCTTACGTATTGCTAGAAAATGAGTTGACTTGGTCAGTCTATTGACTATTACCCATATTGTATCATGCCCACTCTTTGTCTTAGGTAACTTCATGATAAAATCCATAGTAATATTATCCTATTTCCACTCGGGTATCTTAGGTTGTTACAATAATCCTGAAGGCCTTTGATGCTCAGCTTTCACTTTCGAACAAGTTAAACATTTTCTAACATACATAGCGATATCCCTCTTCATACCCGGCCACCAATACATATCCCAAAGATCGTAGTACATCTTATCCGCTCCCGGATACACAGAGTGCCTAGTCTTATGAGCTTCGTCTATGATTATGGTTCTTACACCTCCCACTAATGGAACCCATATACGATCCATAAAGTAAAAACTCTCATCTTCTTTCTGTTTCATTTGCTGGTCTAAACCGTGTAAACTTTTTGCTGGCGCGTTCTCTTCCTTGAACGCCTCACTCTAGGCTATCAGTATCATTCTTTTCACTCTGGACTGAATGGTCATAGCCATTGCTCGTACACGTTTAGGTTTCACTCGCTTTTTCCTACTTAAGGCATCAGCTACCATGTTAGCCTTGCATGGATGATAGTGAATCTTGCACTCATAGTCGCTGAATAACTCAGTACACCTCCTTTGATGCATATTTAACTCCTCCTGGTCAAATATATGTTGTAGACTCTTATGATTCGTATAAATGACACTCTTCATTCCGTACAAGTAATGCCTCCAAGTCTTAAGAGCAAACACCACTGCTCCCAACTCTAGGTCGTGTGTTGTATAATTCTTCTCATGGATCTTTAATTGTCGTGATGCATAGGTGATTACCTTGCCTCTTTGCATGAGTACACAACCTAATCCTTGATTTGATGCGTCGCAGTAAACTATAAAGTCTTTTGGTCCATCAGGAAATGACAATATTGGTGTATTACACAAATTGTCCTTCAAAGTATAAAAAGCTTCTTCTTGTTCCCTACCCCACTCATACTTCTGATTCTTCTGTGTCAGTGAAGCAAGAGGTTTAGCAATCTTAGAAAAAATCACGATGAAACATCGATAGTAACCTGCCAATCCTAAGAACGATCTTACTAGGGTCTTAGGTACTTTCCAATTCTTCACTACCTCTATCTTACTAGGGTCCACGTGAATTCCATTACTGTTAACCATGTGTCCGAGAAAATGAACTTCTTGTAGCCAGAATTCACACTTAGAAAACTTGACAAACAACTTCTCCTTCTTCAGCAGCTCCAACTTCAACTTCAAATGAACCTCATGTTCCTCCTTAGACTTTTAGTAGATCAAGATATCATCAACAAACACAATGACAAACTTGTCTAAATATGGCTTGCACACCCGGTTCATCAAGTCCGTGAAAACCACTGGTGCATTGGTTAATCTAAAAGGCATAATCGTAACTCAAAATGTCTATACCACATCCTAAACGCAGTCTTTTGAATATCTTCCTCATGCATTCTCTCAACTGATGATAACCAAATGCGAAGAAAATCTATTCCTAAGAAATAACTAAACTTTTAACAGGTCCGAGACAACAATTCGTCGATCCATGGAAATTCATCTTGGTGGTTCAGCTTGTGTAACTTCTTGATAGTACTATGGTACATATTCGAAATGTAGATCCCCGTAACACTTCCTTCAAAGAATCAAACACGAAATCGGACTATAAAAAAGAGAAAGAGAGAGTTGTTCAAGAGAGAGAAACTAGAGAAGAAATGAATAAGAAAAGGATAAAGATATTTTTAGTATAAAAGAACTAAGGTAACTAACTTTTCTAAATAAGAAAACGCTTAATACCCAAAAAACCACCCGACACCTAAAGGTACGCGCGGGATCATTAACTAGGACCACGGGCTCTGGTTTTAGCTTGGGGATTAAACCCGAAACATATACAATATTAGATTCACTATCTAGCCCCCGATTCCCTGAATAATATCCTATTATAACGTTAACTAATTAGAGACCGAAGCTCCATCGTAGAGTGACTTCGAGCATCCTTTTTCCGACTCAATAAATTGGAGGCTAACATTCTCCCTATGAAGTGAGTCTTTGAACACGAGACGAGCTTCCTTTTATTACATCAATAAAATTGAGGCTAACAATCTCCCCCAATGAGTGATTCGATTGATGCCACTCCTCTTTAGATTATGATATTGCTTTTGTCGATTAAGCTTCGAGTGTTCTTAGGTCTTTTCAATCGTTTATATCTTGTTCCTTCATGCTTTGTGATCGGCTAACATCTTAACTATCTTGTGTCTTTGACTCACATGTGCGCATACTAGTTGCATTATCTTGAAAGCTTTATTTCAGAGTTTGCAGAAGTCATTGTCTTTTAATCTTGAGCTTTAAAGATAGTAATGACTTCGTAATTGACATTTGAATGGATTGAGGTTGCCGGTACCAACCGTTGACCTCAGTTTACGTTAGTGATAAACGAGAAAATTGATTTGAAAATCAATCGACGTGTCACTCATTAAAGAGTTTTTGTAACACATCGAGAGTGTCATGTTTTTATCAAAATTCATCAATCGTCAATTCATTTACTGGACCAAATCGATATCCAGTTGTCACAAGTTTGATTCATATAGAATCTCGCAAGTCACCTACCAAGAGCTTGTTTGATGCTGGCTCAAGCATGATTTCCCATCATGTGAATACATTATTTCACTCGAATGTTCCTGGCAAATATCACAATGATTATTGCGTAGGACTCCTGATAAACTAGCTTTAGAAACTTGATGAATGTTCAACAAGTGTTTGAAATAGAATGTGCCAAATAATTTTTTATTGAATCTCTTGCTCAATACTTGATTAGTGCATTTTAGTTTTTAGTACTCGGTAGGCCTGGAGATATGCCACCTATTCAATATCAACGATCTTGGGATGGAGATTGTCAATAATAAACGTGTGAATCTTCTCCGTGACAAATGAGACAAGTTTATGTTGATAGAAACCCGAATAACTAGTAAGTGTTATGCATGAGCAATACACTGGGTCCATGATGTCATTTTTCCCAATGTCAGCAAACAACATGTGATTTCAGACACATATGGTATTGAACCCGGTTCTTCTCATCTGCCTTAAGTTATTTGAAGGGCTTCTTTCGCTTAAGAACCCTTTATCCATACTTTCTTTTTCATTCTTCAACCGCCTTCAATGCTTACCAGGAACTTCATTACTAACACCTGTTGTGATTGTTTCCAGTGTAGCTTCAATCATAGTCGGGCATTATTCCCATATACATTCATACTCCAATCATATCTAAGGACTTTTGCTATTTACTAACTTTGGATTATCCTTGGAAAGACCTTCACAATCTGGTTTGGATCAAGTCTTGCAATCCTAACCTAACCACATTATGACCCTTTTAGAATAGTCATGAAATTACAGATGTTGAGGGTATAAGATCGGAACACATCAAACCTGTTACTTTAAGCACATAGAGTCATTTTCTCCCCTTATTTTTAAATAATAATAAACACTTTAGTTTTTTTTTTGAAATACCTTTGTGATTAAAATATTGTCTGAAAAATCTTTGGGAGAAAAATGGTCCAGCATGAATGTTTGGAACTTATTGATACCGTTTTTGGAATACATAAGAAAGGTCGTTGTTGATGTATCCCAAATGAACATTAAAACATTGTTGTTCGAAAAACTCCCCCTCAAAAATAGGACCAATTGAAAAATTGTTGTCTTTTGAAAACACTGTGAGGGTTGGAGCGTTGAACACACAATTTTGAAAGATTATGAATTGTCATCGAGAAATTCTTAAAAAATGTGTTTAACTTTTTGAAAAACCAGATGTTAGAGGACTTATCTTCTAACGGTAAGGGTAAGCGCACTGAAACGTACACTATCCTTTTTCTTGAGCTAAAAACATTGAATGTCTTGTAAGAACAGCTCAAGACCGAGAAACGTTAATTTTCTCGTTGTGAGATAAGTTAAAATAAACCTTCCTTTAATTGAAGTCCCGGGTTATGAAACTGATAATTTGCACAAAATCCATTTAGAAAATTAGAAAATGACATGTTTTGAAACTATTTGCAACTCTCAGCTCGAACTTTCATTTGACACACCTGTGTCAATTTAATCGACAATTCTAAGAAACGAAAATGTTAACGATTCCAAAAGACATGTCGAGAGATTCCTTTGGAAATTTTCTGTTTTTCTGTATTCTGATTTTGTATTTTCTTTTTTGAAGTTTTAATATTTTTTTTTTTTTGTATTTTTTATTCTTTTTCTCAAAAATATGTACATTGTGAAGTTGATGATTATATCAAGCAGACTCAATTGCAGAACCTCCAGTTCTTTGCTGATCAAACAACTCAGACCAATCCTTCTGACAAGATACTTAAACCGACTCCTCGGAAGGGCTTGTCGTAAACATGTCACTAATTGGTATTCCATTGCTGACAAAATATAATTCAATTACTACCATTTTCCACCAACAACCTGTTCCTTTATGAAAATGATACCAGTATGGATGTGCTTTGTCCGTGAATGTTGTACTGGGTTGCATGAGATTGCTATGGCTGACTGAGAGTCGCAATACAACGGTATTTTGTTGTAGTTGAAGCCATAATCCTTAAGATGTGTCCTCATCCACATTACTTGAGCACAACTTGCAGATAATGCCACGTACTCTCGCCACATGCTGAAGACATTTGCAGTGCAGTTTTGTTACTTTTGACATCCAGCTTACAAGTTATACACCAAGGAAACTGTAACCCTCCAGAAGTCTTTTTCTCAATTACAAGGCATCCGCATATCAGCGTCTGAAAATGCTGTTATTCAAAGCCAGAATCCTTATATACTAGATCCACATGTTAATGGTACCCTTTAGGTAATTTAAAAGATTCTTTTAACCTCCTTGAGGTCTTTGAGTTGGTCGTGCTTTGATAACGTGCCACAATAGCATACTGCTTGCACTAATTCTGGGTCTACTTGAGATGTCAAAGTACATTGATAGACAACTATTTTACTACGATAATCAATTGGTCTAACCGGGTTCTCCACTCAAGTCAACATCTAGTTTTTAGGGTTTTGTAGCCAATGTGTAACCAATGGAGTGACAATAGTCACATATATCTTTTTTTAGAATTCTAAAGCGTACTTAGGCCTGATTGCTGATTGATAAAAATACCTTTTGGGGACTGGTGGATCTGTAGTCCTAAAAAGAACTTCATCTCCCCTATTAAGGACATTTCAAATCTACTGTGCATTAACTTTTCAAATCTTTTTGAATATTTAGGGTTTGTAGACCCAAAAATTATGTCATCAACGTAAATCTGCACAAGTAGAATATCCTCCCCGTATTTTATCTTGAATAAAGTTGGGTCAATTGTACCTTTAGTAAAGCCTTTGGACATCAGGAAGTTTGATAGTTCATCGTACCAGGCTCTTGGAGCTTGCTTTAATCCATACAAAGCTTTCCTTAGAAGGTAGACTTTTTCTGGATGATCTGGATCAACGAACCCTTCTGGCTGAGCAACATAAACCTCCTCCTTCAGTGGACCATTAAGAAATGCCGTTTTCACGTCCATCTGATAGATTGGAAAAGACTTGTGTGCTGCGTGGGCAACGAAAATCCGAACTGCTTCCAAGCGAGCAACTGGAGCAAATGATTCTTCAAAATCAATACCCTCTTCCTGAGCATAACCTTTAGCAACAAGTCGTGCTTTGTTGCGAATTACAGTCTGATCTTCATCCTTCTTGTTCTTCCATAACCACTTTAGCTTTATAATCATCTTGCCAAATGGTTTGTCGACTAGTTCCCAGACTTTTAGTCTGTCGAACTGATGAAGTTCATCCTGCATTGCTTCGATCCATGCAGAATCAGCCATTGCCTCCTTAATGTTCTTCGGTTCAACAATACTCACCGTGAGTGCGAACATACACATTTCAGGATCTGTGGCAAGCTGTCGTCTTGTTTGAACTGGCATGGTTGGATTTCCACGAACTTGTTCTAATGGATGATCTCTGGTCCATCGGTAATCATGACTTTGTGGTTGAAATGAATGCACATCGGTATTATCAATGTTGCGTGAGGAAGACTCACCAATTTCTTGTACCCGTGTACAAAAAGGATTGACAAATTCAGCTTCTTGAAACGATGCATTCGGTGCTTGATCATTGTTGTTTTCCTCAGCGAGACCGTGTGTTGGATTGTAATATTCTTCAAGTAAAGGACTGAAGAGAAATTCTAACCCTTGTTGTGACGAATCTGTCTTTTCTGATGTAGGAACAACATTTTGTCTTGGGGGCACGGGGTCAGAGTTGTCATAATCTGACGCCTTTTGTCCTTGAGGAACGAGGCCTGAAGAGACATTTTCGATAGACATCTCTTGTCGTTGTGGTGCGAGGTCTGAACTGTTGTGATCAGACATCATTAGAAATTGGTGAGTCTTCCGTACAAGGGATTGGTGTGAGGTCTGAACTATTGTAGATTGTAAATGACATATAAAACAAGGGATTAAAAACAGATCTAAAGGTTGTGTATAATGAAAAAGATGTAAAGTCATATTATTAGAGTTGAAGGTGAAAAGAGATGGGAAGAGTTGAAGGTGAAAAGAGATGGGAAGAGTGTATGTGTTGAGAGAAAACACACACACACTTACACACTTATAAATGTGATCTTCACCCCTCCATGGAAGTATGGAGGGGGTATTTATAGTCCTAGTGACATACAACTATCATACTTAGTCATTATTAGTCCCTGAACCATGTGTGGGTTCACTTTCAACCTTGCCCGTGCAAGAGTTGAGTAACTTTCCTGTGG
The DNA here is from genome assembly GCA_026074375.1 of Tanacetum coccineum. Classification (NCBI taxonomy): domain Eukaryota; kingdom Viridiplantae; phylum Streptophyta; class Magnoliopsida; order Asterales; family Asteraceae; genus Tanacetum; species Tanacetum coccineum. The sequence goes on from BQNB010132635.1 coordinate 11,793, forward strand.
GAATCCACCTAAGACCAACAGTCTTAGAATTCTACCGATAGTTGCCACCTAGACAAGATCTAGGCTTCATTTTTTTCAGGGACTAGTGGTATTGTCTTTTTTGTTTGAAGAACCTATGTCTGTGGGGATCTATTTTCTGGTTTCATAGACGCACTTGGACTTTCTATTTTACGGGCATATATCTCTTGTTGTCTTATTGTATTTTGCAGCCTTATTCTGTGCAGAGGCTAAGAGGATTTAACCGTTGAGAGGTATTCTAAGACGCATTCATCATGATTTGCACTGTAAAGGCACTTTTTGCATGTAGGACATTGCAAGTCATTGAACTTCAAGAAAGGCTTTTGTTTCCTATGTTCTCCTAAGTGAACATATTTGTTTGAAACCCGACTACTCATTGATGCTTGCCAATTTCTAGGTTTTGGTTTGCAACCATTAGCAGTGTTGGGTAATCTAGCAGGATCAATCATACTAGGTTTTCTAGTCACATCTTTGTCTTTCTGAAGTTGTGCACTTTTCTTAGCTTTCTCTAGGTAGTAGTTATGAACCATGTCATTTGAGCCTACAAATTCTTTAGGTGACTGAAATGACACTTGCTTTGGGTTATTCCTATAGGGGCCAGATGCAATCACATTGGTGTTTTGAACTGCTTGTTTTCTAATCTTAGGCAAATTCTGTTGAGTGACTTGTTTAAACAAACCATCTGACACATTAGTTTTATTAACCCACTGTTACGTTTTGAAAACTTCTCATTTCAGGAGAATTTAAAAAAGGAGTCGGTTTTCCTAAAACTGATGGTTTTGGAATTCGTTGGATTTTAGTTGACGAACACCAGATGGTTTATCAAAACTGAGTTTCAACAGAATTTCCCTTTCAGTTCTCGATGAGTTTCATAACTCACTTATTGTAATACCCCCCCCCCCCCCCCCCCCCCCCCCCCCCCCCCCCCCCCAAATATATCTCTGATATATGTCTTGCATTTGAGCTTTCAAATCCTGTATTTCATGATATTGTTCACGTTCTTTTCGAAATACATTTGATCCGTTTTCTTTGCAAACTGAGTTGTTTTTCATGTGTTCTTTACATTGTTGTAAAGCAAGTTCAAGAGAAATCGAGTGTTTTTCAAGTTTAGAAAAAAAAATTAACAAATTATTATGAACTTCTTTGTTAACAGATTCAGTTTGTTTCGAAAGCTTTATTGCAAGACATTCACATTCTTTGACTTTATGAAGATACAAGCATTGTAATTCAGTATGAGCATTTAAATCAGACAGAGAATGCAAATATGAACATGTAACATCCTTAGACACACACTCTTCGAGAAGTAGATCATATATGTTTGAAAAATCAGCCTTTTCAGATTCAAGTTCGTCAACCTCTTGTTCAAGGGATTTAACGTACTCATAATCTTCATGCATTTCTTTTTTTTTTCTTGTTTTTTAAGTTCATGTTCAAATCGAAAACTATTCATTTGAGTTTTTATAGAAGATGTGATGCATTAATAAGGTTTTAACAAACTTCTATCTTTAGGATGATGGCACCCAAAAAATAATCACTAGTATGTTTAAACCAAGCTTGATCAACAATTTCTCTAAATTGATTGATGTTAAATGTCATGTCGTTAAAAACTTGTCTACTTTTACTAATGGATTTCGAAACGGGTAGAAAGGCAACGTTTTTAGCAATGTTTGGTTTTGTTCTAACAAACGGTTTTCTCCACATTGTCTTCCTAACTTCTTTTGCGCGTTCCAACTGATAAAGATACTCCAGTGAGGGTGCTTTGAAAATTTCATAAAGACTATTCTGTCTTGTGTAATCATATGGTTTAACATAATCTTTATTTAATTTTGATCTACTCTCATTTGCAAGAGTCATAGTCTCTTCCCTATCAGGGGCAAATCTGTTTGCATGATCAGAATTATCATATGGGATCTCGTACAAACAGGGCTTCTCAGATTGAGCTTTCTTGAGGTACCTTGGATTAGCAAAGGTTGGTCTACCATTATATGTCGAGCATTTGGGTGCTAACATATGAATGGTCTGAATTGACTGATTACGAGTATAAACAATTTCCGTTCAAAAATCTTTAACTGGTTTGTCCATCTCAATCATTTTGTCAATATCCTTTATCTTCCTTAACTCTTTAAATTGAACTGACCTTTGTGTTTCTCTTTGAGATTCACTTCCAGTTTGTGACTTTGTTAAAAACTCTTTTTGCCTAATTCATCATGTTTCTGTGAGAACTGAAATTTCATAGGCTTAGTGTTCCAAAACTTCTTTAATTTTCAATGTCTTTTAAAGCTAATAGTCCTAGAGTTTCTATTTAACTTTGTTTGAAGGAAATCTCTATAATCATGTATGTCGGTCATTAAAGGCTTTGTACTTCTCAAACTCATTCTGTTTGTTCTGAAGTGCAATCAGACAACTATCCCGACAACTAGTAGCCTCCCCCAGAGCCCTACTGGTGTTTGAGTTTTTAATACACTATAAAATATATATACTAATATAACCTTAAGAGCAATTAAGAAAATTCCCTAAGGAAAATTCACTCTCAAAAATATATATAATATAATATATAATATGTATATTTAACCGGATAAATATGATCACCCGGGTCGTTTCCCCAACGACTAGTGAAATTGAAACCTCGTTTAAGCTTGGATTATGATTTGAATGAGAAAATAGATAATTTGATGATCTATTACTACTAAATAAAAGCAAAAATTAAAATAAGAAATTAAAAGCAATTAAACATTTAAAATGATTAACGGGAAGCAAATATAACGCGACAAATAAGCAAGTACACTAAATTAACTACTAAAAATATAAACTAAATTTCTAAACCTAAAATATAACAAAAGAAAATTTTAGGAAAAAGAAAAATATTTTTTTGATTATTTTTGAATTTATTATGAATTAAAAACTAATTTAATCTAATTAAATCTAAAAAAATAGTAAATTAAGTACTAAAAATTTGGAAAAATAATTTTTAAACTTAGAAAAATCTAAAATAACATAAAAACTCAGAAAACTATTTTTAACTATTTTTAAAATTAAAATCCTATTTTTAGACTTAAAATTAAAAGCTCAAAAATGAAAATTAAAATCTAAAAAAAGTGAAAATGATTTTTCTTAATGTAAAACTAAAGCTATTTTTTATAAAACTAAAAACTATTTTTTGTAATTTTTTAAAACTTTTTTCTATTTTTAAAGACTTTTCGAAAATTAAAACTTAAGAAAAATGATTTAAAATAATCTACTAACTAGAAAATTATGAAAAATTCAGGATAAATCATAAATCCTAACAGCTATAAGAGAAAAATAAGAAAAGTCCAAAAAGCTAAACGGATAAGCCCCTAAATAAGCTTAAACAGCTCGAAGTGGCTTATGGGCTTAAGGCCTAAACAAAGGGTAAATATTAAATGTGTACAATAGCTCACGGATGAGCTATTGTAGCACACTTGGTTAACACGTTGGGTCTTTGAGCTAGAGGTCTAGGGTTCGAGGCAGGCAAACCCCCTTTTTGCTTATTTTTTATTTTTTTGACTTTTTAACAAAACTGAATATTGGAACTTATTAAGGACTTATTTTTAAGCACTTTTTATAAAAACAATACTAACTGAAACTGAGAAATAAGCTCAAAAACAGCTTAAGAAAAAGTTGTTACGAAAAGTGAGCTTTTGAGTTCACTTTCACTTTAACACTAGCAAAAAGCTCAATTTAAGCTCAATTTTCAAAACAAAAGGAGTTCTAAACTCCTTATGATATGCTTAATCTAATTCTAACAAGCTACTAAACTAGAAATTACTTAAAGCTAACTGAAATTGAAGGACAAACTAATAAACTCATAAATGAACACAATTAGCACAAATTTAAACTAAGCTTAAAAGCTCAATAAGCAAAGACAGAGGCAAAGCTTTTGCACACTTAACATACAACTTATAAGCTACTATTTTAATTCATAAAACCAAAACTTATAAGCTAGAAATCTATATTTAGCAAGCTACTTAAACTACCTACTGTTTTTGGACTTTTTGAGTTTTTGTGACCTTTTAAGCTGAATTTTACCTAAGAAAATAAGCTAATCTATGAAAAGCAAGACTAAATCTATATTAACCTATATGAAAACTACTACCTACTTGAATTTAAAGGCTTAAAAACTATTTAAACTATCTTAAATGGCAAAGAGAAAAACAACAGTACTAACTGCTGTTAGTACTGCTGGTTCAAATGGCAGAGCTACAAAACCCATGTGCAGGTTTCCTTAAGGGTAGACCTACACAACACACTCCTATTGAGTGTGTTTGAGCAAACTACAAATGCAAATCAAGCATGCTAAAAGGCTTGATTCAATTTTTAACAAACAAAACTTAAAGAGAAATCTCCCCTGGTGCAGGATCACTCCAAATAAGCTCTAACTTTCTAACTTTTGAAATCTAACTTCTGAAAACCCTTTTTCAACTGATCTTTAGTAACTTAAAAACTGATTTAAACAATAAACAAAGCTCACTTTGACTTTAAGAGGTCAAAGTGAGTTATACCAAACACTCCTTTAAAATTTTGACAGATTCAAGAGAGCTTATGAGATTAAATTCTACTTCTTAAAACTTGATTACCAGATATTCAAAAGCTTATTACAACCTTAGTAAACACAAATCATCAACTAAATAAGCTAGATTTAAGAATCCTCAAAGCTAAACTACTTATTTTTGGGTTTTTATGATTTTTTTAAGACAAGTTAAGCTAATCAAATTTTAAACTAATTAAGCTAAAAACAGAAAAGCAAATATACCTACTAAGCTAGGATAAGATCATATAAGTACAAATGAACATACAAATTAAGCAAATAAGCACATTTATACTAATAAGCAATATTTAAGCTAAAAATTAAAGGACAAAGTAATTTAAATGAAGACTTACAGTAACCTTAGCCAAACAAAGGTAAAAGAGCTCAAAAGAGCTTATCAACAGCTCTGGCTTATTTAAAATAAGCCAGTAAAGTCCATGGGATTCCTTCCTTAACTGAATCCCCTTCCATAAGCTTATAATTCAATAGACAAGGTTTTTAGCTTATTTTATTTATTTAGGTAGATTAATAAGTCTGAATTAAGCTCTATCACTAGCTTAGAGACTAGTGAGAGCTATAGAGAGCTTATTGAACATTAGCTTATTATTTAAAAAGAAGTGAGAGCTTATGACAGATTTTTTAAGATTAAAACTGAATTTCATTAATATAAAACGTGATTACATAACTTGAAAGGAAAATTACAACTGATTTTAAAAGAAAATTACAATAAGCTATTAATAATCTAAAGCTAAACTAGGTGTAAAAAGGAAAAAGAAGATACAATGTGTGTGATAGTGTGTGCTATTTATAGCCTGAAGCTGAACATTCTAGGCCTTCCTTGCTGCCCACGCTCCTTTTGATCTTGCCCGTACAATCAATCAATCATTGGAGGATGATTATGAGCCGTTGGATCACTCCTTGGGATTCACACGGATTGCCAGCGTGGCAATCCGTTGTGAAGCCTTGTGTTAGTTGCGTGAGTGATCCAAGAGTAAAAATCCATCATCCTTGTGCTTCTTGCCATAGCCACGTGTGATCCTTGCTTTAGTTAGCCAATAAGAGTGCTTGATTAGACTGATTTGACCCTGCCATTGCGTTCTTCATCACTTGAATGGTCAAAATCACCCTTCAATTTCTATTTGCCCTTTGTTTTGACCATGGGGTAACTGGGGACGAAGCATGAATAGTAACCATGGTTTTGGCGCTCTTTTATAACTGAAACGGGGTAAAATTCGTTTGAACTTTGGGCTATTTGCAAATATAGTCCCTCTCTTTGGTTTATGAAAGTTAAAGTGTAAAAGGAATTTCAGAAATGACAGAAATGGTCCTTGTGGTTTTATAAAGGGAATTGGGATAGGGTAATGGGCTTTTAATTTGGGCTTTTGGATCCGAGTAGGGTATTTAAGGGTTTAAGACCCATTTAAGGTTTAAGGGACCATTTTTGTAACTTTTGGAACTTGGGGGGACTGAAATGAAACATATGGGATTTGTCTTCTAGTGAGTTGACTTTGTTGACCCATAGTTGACTGAAGTTGACTTTTTTACTTGTAGCTCGGCACCCCACCTTAGTTTTGAAGTCGCCCTTGTTGATTTTTTATTGATGGAATTAGTATTTTGAATTTCCCATTTTGCCTTTCTCCTTTTGCACTTTCGTTCTTGGTTATTGTTCCGTGATCTGATTCTGCTCTGTTATTGGTTGATGACGCGTTTCTCTGTGTTGAAATTATGTATTTATCTGAATTGCGTACCAGTAGAGCAGCACCAGTAATAGAGCTCTGTACTATAAATCTAAACGATATTTGCTTTACAAAGATAATATGAATATGTAAACATAGAGGGTATTATAGGGATTTAGGATGTAAATTTACTCTTAGTTGATATGTATAACAAATTGGGTAAATATGACAAATATTGTGTTTAAGTTGGGTATATATGGCATTATAACATTTGGGTGGTTAAATATGGCATTTACATGTTTGAATTGGGTATGTATGGAATTAACCCTTTCATTAATCCAATAAACGAATATTCTCAGACAATCAGTGCTTCAGCCTGACCTCCAACTCCACCAAATCCGCCAGCTCCACCGGCATTAACTCTAGTAGCACTATCCACAGCAATAACCTCTGCTACCTTATCAACAACAAGCTTTTTGATTACAGTCGCAGACATTTTTCTAGGAGGCATGATTCTATCACAACACAAAGAAAACTTTGGTGAGTATTCATACAATGGTGT
>BQNB010132636.1:0-10546 GCA_026074375.1 Tanacetum coccineum
GATGTAGACAATTAAACCCTCCAAGTAGTCGAAATGATAACACCAAAGTCAACTAAGTCCCGGATGAACACATTTCTTCCTGCAGGATACTGACTATCTAGAGGAATCATCATACCATTGTGTACATCTTTTATCATCATAAACTGTTTCTTACATCTCTTCCCCATGTAGGTGAAATAATACACCAAAAGCCACGAGTTAAACACTGATTTTCTTTGCGGTCCTGCCATTTGTCTTCCCGGAATGACCTCAAATAAGAAGAAGGTATGAAGTTTGTCACGTGTACTCGTTGTGCGTTCAGATGTATGTATCCTTCCCCTTTGCTGGTTTTGATACCTCAAAATCAGCAAAACATTGTACGCACATATACTTGAAATATTGTGAGAAGAATGAAATTAGCTCAAATGTATCCCGTGAGAATCAACTGCTGATCAAATCTCTACTCATTAACTCTCTCTGACTATCTTTACCAACCTTTATGTAGGCTATTTGAAGTGACCACTGATGGAGTAAACCTGATATACCAAACTTGAAATTGAAGTAAAATTCCCCGTTCTTGTTACTTAAGCTTGCACTTCTATTAGAAGAACGGTGTAGAGAATTTGTGCTCCAAGCAAATCTCTAAGTACTCAATACCCCTCCCAAAGTATGAGACTTTCATCACCTCTTGCGATTATCCACAACGTCTTCAGCGTGTGACACTGAGTACTACAACGTAACTCCTTTAAGTGATAGTTAACCATGTCTTTAACCATCCACCCCGACTGCTGGTAACTAAATAACCCAAGTCTTCAACTTAAATATTAAGCTCGAGCAAGTTATCATTGAAAGTCATGCATCCAACCAACCCCGACTTCAAGATAAAATAAGTACACGCCCTCGTGAAATCCAACTTCAATCACAAATAAGTGATACCTGATCAACTCTGTAGTCACTTAGAAAAATTAATGTCAAGTCTAGCCATTTTGATTTACGTTCTAATGATTCTTTATAATTATCGATCCCGGTCTCGTCACTAAAAAATTGTCATTTAGTCATCTTAAACCCTAAGTTTAACCAATAATCATCAAATGTTCCAAAAATCTAGTTAATGATAACCTATAATTAAAACATTCGGATAATACATAATCCAACCAAAAAAAATTTCATCACCCATATTACCAACTAATACACTCGACCCAATACTCAGTCCAATTTAGTTAGTAATTTTCGAATCTATTGCACTATTTGCACATGGCTCAATCTTAATAACAAAAAATAACCAGCCCGCTATAAGATTCCGATATGTGACTGAATTATATTTTAACCTAAATGAAAAGGATATATAACTCTTCATTTCCTAATCTTTAGGTCATTACATTAACCCTAATAACTTCACATATTTACATCCGCCTCTCTTTTCTTTCGTCTCTCAACCAGCAGATTCAAACTCATTCACCCCAAAAATTATAATCTCATCTCTTCATTTTGATTCATCACTCAAACCATCTCTAAAAACAAAAACCCCACATGAATACATCTCAAACCAGGATCAAACCTATCGAAAGCACTAGAAACGCAGCAACAATAACACCCTTTTCTCTTTTGTTGCTCAAATCGAACACATACTCTTCGTTTATACACCGACCAAGTAACAATCACGGCTTCAAGATCTTTACACAAAGGTCTCGGGTAGGTACTTGCTTTTGTTTGTTTGTCTTTCAATCGAATCAAAGGATGATTATAACAGATTTGTTACTAATCTTTCTTTATATTCGAAGATTAAAATGAAAGCTAAGCTTTTGATAGATCTATGATGACATCCTTTTTGTGTTTGATCTTAAAAGGTCATGACATTTGTTACAACACGAAAGAAAGAATGACTGAGATCTTTTAATTTTGTGTTATGTTTTGTGGAGATGATAATTGTGACGATGGGGGATATTGATATGGTGTGGCTGTTGTTGTTAGATGATGTTGTAATTGGTGACGTGGGTTAATTAGTTGTGGTTTAACAGAGTCTGTCCTCTTCATTCTTTTTATTTCTGTTGATCTTGACTCGGTGGCAACTCATTGAGTTAACCCGGGTCAACTCGGTAATGACCGAGTTGACTCGGTTTGGGTGGTGTATAAATCTTGGGCAAACCGCTGCCAAGATTTGGTAAACCGCCACCGTCACCATACCGCCACCACGATCAAACCGCTATCACCAACCAAACCGCCACCACCAACCAAACCGCTATAGAGTTTTCATTTTGGTAGAGTTTTGTTTAGATTTGGCTAAGGTATTTTGTCTTCTTTTGTACCTGTCCCAAACCGCCACGGCAAACCGCTACGGTCAAACCGCTATGCTAGATGACAAAACTTCGTTAGGTACTGTTTTTTGTCTTTTTGCTAATCAAACAAAAATAGTACAACCTTCATGCCAAACAGCTATGAAGAACACCAGATCTGCTAAGGCTTAAAAATAAATACAAATAAGCAGTTTGACCACCTGAATAAGCCACAAAATAAGCAGTTAAACCCACAATAAGCTTCTGGATAAGCACTAAACCCAACAACAACTCAAAATCTGTTACAGCCCAAATAAGCTTATAAACAGCTTTGAAAATAAGCTGAAAAAAAAGAACTAAACCAGATTTGGTTTTTGGTGATTTTTTGGAAAACAAATAGACCAATAAAGCTCAACAAAACACGATGTAAACTGTTATAAAAAACAGAAATTAGTAATGAAACACGAAGCTAACACAAGTGACAAAAGTGATAGATTTAGACATAGAAAAACATGACAGATTCGAGACACAATCGAGACCAACCGGACAAAAATTGAAACCGACCCAAGAGTGTAACCATGGCTCTTGATACCACTTGTCAAGTATAAAAGAATCGTTGATCCGGTGGTCTTGGTGAATCAAACCATAAGGTAGTCATGTTTAGAGAGAGAGAGAGTAGAGGGAGAAACTAGTGTGTGTGTAAAATAGAATGAAAAGTGAAAGTTTACAAAAGTCTCACCCCTCCATGGAAGCAATGGAGGGGTATTTATACCACCATCTATACATAAGTTTACTAAAATGCCTATTCTAGTCCCTACGTATGGTGGTATGTTAAACAATGGTAATTCCATAACGTAACAAACTCAAACAACAAAACACTTAAACAAACATCACCACTTTTAACATATAATCTCTAATCATTGTTCGATCAACTTAAATCATTTCACAATCAATTAAGATGGCTAATCTTTCGGAAGATATCCAATGTGCCGGTTTCGATACCCGACCACCTATGCTTGATAGGACCGACTTTGCATCATGGCAACAATGTATTCGATTGTATTGTCGGGGTAAAGAGAATGGGGTGAACATTCTGAAGTCGATTGATGAAGGACCTTTTGAGATGGGAACTGTTAGAGACCTAACTACTGAAGGGACATAAGGTGCACAACAACTAGGTCCCGAACGAGCTCGAGTCTATTCGGACCTTTCACCTGAGGATAATGATAGGTATAATGCTGACATTCAGACAACAAACATCCTACTTTAAGGGTTACCAAAAGACATCTATACTCTCATCAATCACTACACTAAAGCTAAAGACATTTGGGATAATGTGAAAATGCTCCTGGAAGGGTCGGAACTGACGAAAGAAGATAGAGAATCACAATTGTATGATGACTTTGAACACTTTTGTCAGAACAAAGGAGAAACCATTCATGACTATTATGTCTGGTTTGCCAAGCTCATCAATGACATGCGGAACATCAAAATGACCATGTCCAGAATGCAGCTGAACTCAAAGTTTATTAATAACATGTTACCTAAATGGGGTAGATTTGTAACAGCAGTGAAACTGAATAGAGGTTTGAGGGACTCCAACTATGATCAGCTGTATTCTTATCTGAAGCAACATGAGGCACACGCCAATGAGAACAAAATGATGTTGGATCGATTCACTCAACACGTTGTTGATCCTCTCGCCTTGATGTCTAATGTTTCACAACAGCAGTACTACTCACAATCATCTACCACTCTACCATCCACACATCTTCAACCACACTTTGCTGACAACACTCAACTTGACTCATGACTCTCTTCAACGGACAACTTAATTGAGAACTTAACCAACACACTTGCCCTACTCACCCAATCATACAAAACATACCTACCTCAAACAAACAATCAACTCAGAACTTCATCAAATACAAGAAACCAAGCTACAGTTCAAGACGGTAGGGTTGTTGTTCAGAATGTTCAGGGTCGACAGAATAGAGGTAAGGGGAACAATGCACGGGGTGCAGGTGCAACTGGTTATGGGGGAGTTCAGAATAGAGGTGGGAATGCAAATGCAAGTCAAGCAAGGCAGATTAAGTGCTACAACTGCAACGGTATAGGCCACATAGCAAGGAACTACACTCAGCCCAAGCGACCACATAATTCAGAATACTTCAAAGACAAGATGTTGTTGATGCAAGCTCAAGAGAATGGGGTGGCATTGGATGAAGAGCAGTTGCTATTTATTGCAGGTGGACAAGACACTGTTGTTGATGAAGATGTAGATGAGCAACCAGTTCAGGACTTAGCACTCAATGTGGATAATGTGTTTCAAGCTGATGACTGTGATGCTTTTGATTCTGATGTTGATGAGGCTCCTACTGCACAGACCATGTTCATGGCAAATCTATCATCCGTGGATCCTGTTTATGATGAAGCCAGTCCGTCTTATGATTCGGACATTCTATTTGAGGTACACGATAATGATCACTATCAGGATGTTGTTTGTGAACATCATGAAGTACACGAGATGCATGACGATGTACAACCAAACTACGTTGTCGACTCACATACTGATTATACGAGTGATAGTAATATGATTCCATATGATCAGTATGTAAAGGACAACGCAGTGCCAGTTGTACAAAGTAATGTATCTTCTGTACTAAATGATGCATACATAATGATACTTAATGATATATATGAACCGTCTGCCCAATGTGTCTCTGTGACCACACAAAACAATGTAGTTGACAATTCATTGACTGCTGAACTTGCGACATATAAGGAATAAGTTGAACTGTATGAAAGACGAGCTAAGTTTGAATTAACAGAAAGAGAACAAAAGATTAATGAACAATTAAGGATAGTTATCGCTGATCGTAATCGTAAGGAAGAAAATTTGAAAAGGGAACCTCATTCTGTAAAACTGCAACTTACATCTACAATTAACCATAACAAGTCAATGGTAGAAGAAGTTACGTTTTTGGAAAAGGATTTTAAACAGAAAGAAAATAAATATCTTAAAGAAATTTTGGACATAAAAGCTTTAAAAGAAAAGGTCGAGCATAAATTATACAAACAAGACCAGTCTCTTCAAACAGTTCACATGTTGTGTAAACCAAAGCCCTATTATGATGAACATAATAAGGTAGCCATTGGCTACAAGAACCCCTTATGCCTCACCAGTGCAAAGCAAGTTCAGTTTGCTCTATATAATGGTAATGAAATTATCAAAACCAATCATGTCCCGACAAGGTTCTAGTCTGCTCTATATAATGGTCATGAAAATAAGGGAATAGTGCCGACTAAGATGGAGCTAGAACTAGAACAAACCCAACAAGGTTCTAGTCATGAAGTCTCAGTAAGCACTGAAAGGGTTGAAGAATGAAAAAGAAATGTAAGGATAAATGGTGTAAAGAAAGAAGCCCTCCACACACTTAGGCAGAAACCGGGTCAATACATCTGCTGTCAGAATCACAATGATGATTGCTGACATTGAAGACTGGCATCATGGACCTAATGATGCAATGCACAACCCTCCCTAGCCACTCAGAATCTCTTAAAAGATTTCTGTTTCATTTCTCACAGAGACTAAACACGTTATCTATTGACTTTCTCACTCCGAGTTAGTTGATATTGAAAAGGTGGCAGTCCGCTCCAGCCTCCGATCACTAAAACCAAAACGCACAATTAAGTCTAGAGCCAAGAGATCATCAATCAATCTCATTAGGTAGGACATATTCCATATTACTTGGGTCTTTCACACACTGTGCAAAACAAGTGATTATCATAAGAGTCCTACGCATTATCCTTGTGGTTTTGCCAGAACATCCGAGTGACACTTATGTGTTCACAATGAAGATGGAAATCCTGCTTGAGCCAACATCAAAGCAAGCTATGTAGGTGGACTTTGTGAGAATCCTTATTGGGTCAAAACTTGTGACATGGATATCAATTCGGACGCAGATTATGAATTGACGATTGATGAATTTTGATAAATGCTTAACACTCTCGATGTGTCACAAAAACACTTTCTTAAGTGACACGTTGATTGATTTTCAAATCAATTTTCCTCTTCCATCGGTAAGATAGTAACTAACCGATTCACTCTTATCGTGCTGTCTGCTTTAAGACGTTCCGATTAAGAGAACATGCAAGTCAGATGATTCTGATGTTCACACATTAGAAGACCCGACACTTATACTAGAAATCCTGTCAAGGATATTCTTCTTAAGATTGAATCTACCTGATCACAGGTCGGTCCTCACAGGATCTGGAGGTTAATCCAACCAAACTCTGGCGAATGACAAAGCCATATTCGTCCACAAACTTTATTGCTAACTGTTTTATTACAGGTTCAAGTAAAGATAGAGAGGAGAACTTGTTACAGGGAGCCTACTTTCATACCGCATGCTCATACTCGTCCGATACATCTAATCGACCTCATGTAAGCACAAGTATAATGTTTCAAAGCTTTCGCAACTCTGATATCAAAATCCTCTCGAAGTGATCACGTATTAAAGTTTAAGGAACTTCAAGAACGTCGAATAATCAAGCTTTCACCATCAAGAAATGGTTATGAGTTATGCCGGGTCCAGATGTCACCAGCAAAGGACGACACAACGACTCAAAGTTGATGATCAAAGATTAAAATTTGGCTGATGGTCTCAAAAGAAGATTCAGATACACTATCAAGTACAATCAAAGCACAAGACAAGATACTACATCATGTACAAGATTTCACATGAAGAATCAAAGACAACGAGACTGAGCACATGATCAAGTATTGTGAGCTTAAGTTAGTTTTTCTGGTGTGAACCGCCCTTAGGGGGAGATTGTTAGATTTAGAAACAGTCTCTGCCACCAGTGTATTTTACGATTATTGTAGCTCGTAGTTAAATGTTTAATGTTACAAACATTCGGGTAATGGGTCGGGTATTAAACCCAACGTGTAAGCCCACTACCAAGGCCATTAGGCCGGTTTTGTAAGGACCTATATAAGCCTCTTTCATGCCTTGGAAGAGATGGTTAGTCATTTCATTATACAAGTTTCATTTTCTCTCTCTAAAAAGTTTTCTCTCCCACTTTCTCTCTCTAGACTTGGCTATTCCATCTATCTTCCATTGTGTTATGATTTCCAATATCCTACACATGGGAATGTAACCACGTTTGGAATTATCCATCCTATATCTCTTTAAGATTTTATCCATGTAAGCACTTTGACTAAGTCTAATTAATCGCTTCGATCTATCTCTGTAGATCTTGATTCTAAGAATAAATGTTGCTTCCCCTAAATATTTCATAGCGAAACATTTTCCAAGATATGTCTTTACACTTTGTAAACTTGGAATGAAATTTCCCAGGATGATTATGTCATCGACATATAAGATGAGGAATGTAACATTACTCCCACTAGCCTTTTGATACACACACGGCTCATCAAGATTTTGAGACCATAAATGGATCTTTGAAGCTTGCATACTTTCCTAGGATGTTTAGGATCGACAAAACCTTCAGGTTGCACCATATAAATGTCTTCATCAATATAACCATTTAAGAATGCAGTTTTGATATCCATTAGTCATATCTCATAGTCATAGAATGCCGCTATAGCTATAAGAATCCTAATAGCTCTAATGTCAGCAACGGGTGAGAATGTTTCTTCATAATCAACCCCGTAGGTTTGAGTAAATCCCTTTGCTACAAGATGAGCTTTATAGGTGTGTACATTGCCATCCATGTCCGTCTTTTTCTTAAAAAGCCATTTACTCCCAACAGTCTTACAATCAGGAGGAAGATCAACCAAGCGCCAAACTTGATTATCTTTCATTGATTGCATCTCCGCATTCATAGCATCGAGCTACTTATTAGATTCTGGATCTAACATTGCAGCTTTATAGTTAGCATGTTCATTAAGATCCCTTAAACTATGCTTCTCCACTTCTACATTTAGACATAAGCGTTTAGAAGCTCGACATGTCCTTACGAACCTACGAACATGAGCTTCTTCCTCATGAGGTGGTTCAAAACCTTCAACCTCCATAGGAATTTCGCTAGTGATTTCAGAAGGTGATGTATATTCATCTTGAATTTCTTCAAGTTCTCTTGCCCTCCCACTGACTTCTTGAGACAAAAGATTTTTCTCAAAGAATTCAGCATACCTCGCAACAACTATTTTGTTTTCAGGTGGGAAATAGAAATAGTAACCCATTGTTTCCTTTGGGTATCATATAAAGATACACTTAACAGATCTTTGTTGAAGTTTGTTAGGCGTATCCCGCTTCACAAGCGCCTCACAACCCTAGACCTTTAAGTAAGACAAATTAGGAACTTTTCCATACCATAGTTCATATGGTGTCTTATTAACCGTCTTGGTTGGAACCATATTGAGAATGCGTGCAGCAACTCTAGAGCATAATCCCAAAAGGATAACGGCAAACTTGTAAGATTCATCATTGATCGAACCATGTCTAACAAAGTACAATTCCTCGTTTCAGACACCCCTTTGTGTTGTGGTGTATAAGGAGGAGTAAGCTGCTGGATAATTCCACAACCTTTTAGATAATCTTTAAACTCTTGGATAATGTATTCGCCTCCTCGATCTGATTGAAGTGCCTTAATAGTCTTTCTGAGTTGATTTTCTACTTCATTCTTAAACACTTTGAACGTTTCAAAAACTTCATGTTTATGTTTAAGTAAATAAATATAGCCATAACGACTATAATCATCTGTAAAGGTAATGAAGTAGCTAGCGCCTTGTCTTGACACATGTCTAAGTGGTCCACAAACATCAGTATGAATAAGGCCAAAAAGATCAGTCGCCCTTTCAGGACGATGTGGAAACGATATCCTTGTCATCTTGCCCGATAAACAAGACACACATTGATCAAAGGACTCATCATCCGTTAACTTTAAAAGCCCATCATGTTGTAGCTTTTTAATACATTTCTTGCTTATATGAGTAAGAGGACAGTGCCACAGATAAGCAGAGTCCAAGTTACGCTTGACTCTTTTGTTGCTAACATTATAAATAAAATTAACATTTGGCACAAGATTAGACATATCAATTTCATAAATACCATTACTGGGAATAACATTAAAATAAAGAACATCATTCTTAGAAACTGAAATTCCATAATAATCTATAAAACATTAGGTAAAACCATTGTCAACCAAACGTGAAACTAAAACAACACCTCTAGTTATAGTAGGTGCATAATGGCAATTGTCTAAACAAATCACTAGGCCATTAGGTAAAACTAAGTCATAACTTTTAATAGCTTCTACTTGTGCACGAACACCATTGCCCACGTACAAATAGAGAGCTCCTTGTTCCAGCTTTCTTGCTCCTCTAAGACCTTGTTTTGTGATACAAATGTGAGTGCCACAACTAGTGTCATACACCCAGGATTTATTAGGAAAAGAAAATAATTATATTGTGAAGATATCTGAAAAACTCGCAGTGCCAACTTGCTTTTTATTCTTCATCAACTTAGCAAGGTAAACAGGACAATTCCTTTTCCAATGACCCACCTCTTTATAGTGGTGACAGGCGTCATTCTTTGCCGGGTGCTCTTTAGCAGAAGGTTTAGGGTTTTTGGGCTTAGGGATATAACTTTTATCTTTCCCTTGCCTTTCCATTTACCTTTGCCTTTAGCTTTTTGCGATTTCTTATTGGCCTTCTGGATTCTACCACCTTGAATCGCCATAACTTGTGGTGTAGCAGCCTTTTTAGGTAAACCTTTTTCATACTCAATAAGCAGAGCATGTAGTTCACCAATTGTCTTCCACATGTTATGCATATTGTAGTTTCTTACAAAACCAGCAAAATAACTAGTGAGGCCATTAAGATTAAGCCAACACTAAAATCTTGTGGGAGCACATAACCAAGACGTTCCAGTTGCTCCACATAGTCTTTCATCTTAAGGACATATGCACCAACTGGTTTACCATCCTCTTGTTTGCAAGCATGGCAAGTTTGGATTAGGTCAAACCTTTCCACTCTAGCTTGTTTCTCAAACATGAATTTAAGCTCCTGAAGCATTTCATAAGGTGAATAATTTTCAAATTGTCTAAGAAGCTCAAGAGTCATACTTCCAAGCATAAGACAAGCCACCTCATTATGAGCATCATATACTGCATGCCATTTCACCAGTACATTTGCTGCGGAATCAAGTACATTTGCTGCGGAATCAACTGCAGGAGCAGGGGGAATAGGCTGTTTAATGACATACATTTTCTTTTCAACTCTCAAGACCAGCTTAAGTTGACGAAACCAGTCATTGAAATTATTT
>BQNB010132637.1:0-18594 GCA_026074375.1 Tanacetum coccineum
GACTTTAAGCCTCCGGAATAACAAATGAATGGCGAACGGTGAGTGGGAACGGTGAGTTCCTCCTTACTCCGCCCAGCCTTAATACATGACTTAAACAACGCACTTTCACATTATGTTTATATGGTAACTTGTTACTTGTTAAGTCGGTCATTTTTCTCTAAGTGGACATTTTGGTGCTTAGGTGGATATTTTGGTGCTTAAGTGGGTATTTTGTTGCTTAAGTTATTAATATTTATTTTTACATTCTTCTCTTTTCATCCGTTTTATTCGTTTATACGTTTTTGTAAGGTTTTGGACGTTATTATACGTTTCCCATGTTTCTATACGTTTTATATGTTTTCATCCGTTTATATCCGTTTTCATTCGTTTTCGTACGTTTTGTACGTTTTTGTACGTTCTTATACATTTTTGTACGTTTTTCTTTGTTTCCGTAATTTTCTCCGTTTTTGTACGTTTTCATCCATTTCGTATGTTTTTTTATGTTTTTTACGCTTTTATCCATTTTTATACGTTTTTGTATGTTTTCTCTGTTTTTGTACGGCTTTTATGTTTTTAAACGCTATTGTACGGTTTCGTCCATTTTTGTCTGTTTATATCCTTTTTCGAACGTTTTCGAACGTTTTCATCCGTTTTTGTCTTTAATTACGCTTTTGTACATTTTTGAACGTTATTGTACGTTTTTATATATTTTTATATATAATGACATATGTTAACGTTAAAAAATATGAAAATGAAGAAAAACATACGAAGGCGGAGAAAAACATACAAAAACGGATGAAAACGTATCAAAACGTATGAGAACAGACGAAAACGTGCAAAAACATACAAAAACATACAAAAACGTATAGAAACGTAAAAAAAGTACGAAAACGGAGAATACGTACAAAAACGCATAAAACGGACGAAAACGTACGAAAATGGACAAAAATATACAAAACGGAGAAAAACGTATGAAAATAGAGAAAAACGTACAAAAACGGACAAAAACAGCCGAGAACGTATAAAAACGGGAAAACATACGAAAACATACGAAAACAGACGAAATAGATATATATGTATAAATATTTATTAATTAATTAAATAAAAATATTAATGACATGAAAATCTAACCGATCATTTTGGTAACATTGTCATAAAATAAAAAAGTACTTGGTTTAAGTCAATTAATAAAAAATGTAAGTGTTACAATTCAGGATAAATTTGAAAGTAATTGACACCATTAATAAAGTGAAACAAGTGTAATACCCGTACGTTGCACGGGTATACCCGTTTCTTGATGACGATTATAGAAGTTAAGACCGTTTAAACAATTACGTTTGATATATTGAATATTTGAAATCGAAATGTTTGAATAATGATTATATTAGCGTACTTTATTATTTTTATCACTTTCGAAAAACTATCTTTTCTATCGCAATTTATTACAAATTATCATGCATCGTGTTGAGATCACCAATTACTTTTTGTTTTTAAGAGACTGGATAATACAATAATTAATGATTTAACATTAGCGTTTATGTACTATTATGACAAACCACATAGTAAACAAGAAAATCATACCAAATTTAAAAAACTATATAAATATTGAAAGTTTACAATTTTTGGATAGTTGGTTGCAACACCCCTATTTGATCTCTTTGTAATTCTTTTTCTAGCTTCTTGCTAATTGGTTTTATAATAGTTGCCGTTCTAAAAAAAAATAAAAAACCCAACTTAACGCACACATAATAATTTTTTTTATCATTTGATAAAGAACGATATTACTTTCAACATGTTCATACAGTCATTTGATGTCTTCAAAGCTAAACTAGACTTTTATAGGAATAATTAAAATGTGGTCCAAAAAGTTCATGTTTATTTATTCGGCTAAGGTTAGTATATAATATTGGATCATTAAAGCGCCAACAACCTATTGTTTTTAACAAGTGTAATACCCGTACGTTGCACGGGTACACCCGTTTCTTGATGACGATTATAGAAGTTAAGACCGTTTAAACATATTACGTTTGATATATTGAATAATTAACATCGAAATGTTTTGAATAATGTATTATATTAGCGTACTTTATTATTTTTTTCACCTTTCGGAAAACTATCATTTCTTATCGCAATTTATTACAAATCTATCATGCATTGTTGAGATCACCAACCTTACTTTTTGTTTTTAAGATATGGATAATAGTAATGATTTAACATTAGCGTATAATGAACTATTATGACAAACCACAATAGTAAAACCAAAAAAATCATACACATTAAACTATATAAATATTAAAAGTTTAAATTTTGGATATGATAAACATATTTTGATCTTCAATACATATGAGGCTTGAATGTTAGATGTAATACAAAATTGCCCACTTTTTCAATCAATAAACTCTTTAAACTATATCATAGTTCATTAAACTATACCATACATAGTCTTAAAAATTGCTTCCATATTACCCACTTTCTTTAAATATAGCATACGTAGTCTTAAAAAATTGCTTCCACATTACCCACTTTCGTTAACTATACGTAGTCAGATTAATGTTGGTCATGAGACATAGCATAAAATAAATGCGTAGCTCATTCTATATAGAGTCCTCATAGATAGAATTAAAGTTCTGAATTCTATTAACAAACTTTCCAAATTTTAGGAGACAGACCATCTTGAGCACTAAAATTTGCTAGCTTTTATAAACCAACACATGTTTGATTGAAAAACCTGTGTGCATTCAATAATTGGAAAGCTAAAAATTAGGGAATAAGTTAGAGATAATGATGAAGTTGATTTTAAATGGTCAAGATTTATTATTGCTTTGACCTGACGGTGAAGAGGTAGTGTCATGTCACCATTAATTCTCTCAGCTCCGTCGGCAATAGAAAGGGTAATTCCTTGTAATCTTCTAGCTCCTTGCTAGTGTTTAATAAAGTTGCCGTTCAAAAAAAAAATAGAAAGGGTAATTATACGCTGATGAAAGAAGTATTATTAAAATTGGAAAATAGTCAATATTTTTTATACATTGGTAAATAAGTTTTGTGAAAACAAGTAAAAAAGCCCATATAGACCAAGACGTGTAACAAATGAAGGTTCATTGATTAATATTACAGCAACTTATTGAAGTTTATAACAAGTTAGGTTTACCCGCGCTCCGCTGCGGGATGTTTGGCGGCCGGTGTTTTTGGTTGGACGTGTTAGAAGGTATATTTAAAAAAAATAAAAAGATGTTGCGTAAGTGCTTGCTATTATCCACCAGTTTGAAGAGGTGTCATTCTTTATCGAGTCTAACGTTCTGTCTTCTTTCGGGTTGATGTAGTACACCGTCTTGGATCCGTGCGGGGAAAAAAAAACCCGTTCGAGATTGTGAGGTCATCCGGTATATACGCGGACATCAGCTTTGAAAATTTATGACCGTTCGGACTCTTGTGGCCGTTTCGGAATTTGAGTTACTTGCTTGGTATTATGATTTTATTCGATTGGGGCTTAGTTAGTCCGCTTGGGTTTTTGTGGCTCGTCGGGGTCTACTACGCCGGTCCGGAACATACACGGACATTTGTACCCCCCAGCCTCATATCACCAATCATCTACCTCACTCATGCATGGCTTTAAGAGTTGTAAACTATTGAAGTCATACTTGAGGTGCTCGTCCGAAAGGGTCCAAAGACGTTGGTACTGTTTATTTCTATGCTCTACCCTTTCCTTTTCTTTTTCACTTGTTCCCTTCTTTTTTTTTTTTTTTGCGTATTGTTAGGTGTGAAGCAAAATTTGTGATTATGAGGAGTGAGAGTCCATCTTGTTCTTCTTGATGTGGATGAGACAAAATCATTAATTACAGTGAGGTTAAAAATCCATTCTGATCCTCTTCGTTCTTTATTTGGTGTGTAACACGGTGTGATCGATTTCCCACTCACGGTCAAAGATTGGCCTTGACAGCTGTTTTTGTGATTTGACGAGCCCAAGCCACATTTGGGGCCTATAAATAGTCCATAGTTTTTCATTTTTTACCGTGTGTAAAAAATTTAGAGATCACAGCCGAACGTCCCTTTCTTGCAAGACAATCATCCGACTCGCCCCGCCGTCCTTTTCTTTATTGTGATCAGGTATACCTTTTTCCCTTTTTGACTTTATAAGTTGCCTTCCCTTCGGGTCTTTGAAAATGTCCGACGCGGAACGAGTTGACATGGGGTCGCAAGCCGAAACCTCTTCGTCTAGCAAGCGTGACATGGGTTCTTATACTTCTACCATGAAACCTTCGGACGTGAAAACCCTCACCCATATTATAAAATTCTCAGGGATCTACATTCCTGTCGCTAGTTTCTTCCGAAATGGCCATGGGACCGTCTAGATGATGATTGCATTGGTCTTTATGAGCAGTATTTTGAGTTTGCTGGGCTAAGGGTACCCTTTTCGACCTTCCTTCTTGCCGTGATTAGGCATTTTCATGTACACATCTCCCAACTAGTGCCACTGGGTTTGACCCGCTTGACCCTTTGAGTTGTACTGTCGATTGCCTTGACATCGGTCCTTGGAACTTTGTTTCGGTTTTTATAAAACTTAGAAACAAGGGGTTGGTTTTCCTTTCGAGAAAAGGATGCTGGTATAGGATGTTTCGGTGGGGTAAGATCTTGAAGAAAGTTCTTTGTATGAAGAAGTAGTAGAAAGGGCAGGCGCTTCTTTTTTATTGACCGGAGAGCATCGGAGGATGTTGCTTGTGCTGGAGACATCATGATTTTAGATATAAGTGACCCTGCACCCAAAGAATGGTTGTCGATGAGGTCTGATCGTGTCACTTGACACCAACACATGATATTCGTGGTATTCCGTGCGGACTGCTTTTCCAGTGATTGGGTTGGCGTCATTTTTCCACTTTGGCCGTCTCGTGAGATTTCCTAGTTCTATCCTTTGTTCAAAGATCCGTGAGGGCAAATGGTTAACGTTCCCTCATTCAATAAGTAGAGAGGGACTTATCTTTTCTTTTTCTGGTTTGCGATTTTGTATGTATTCCCTCTTATTTCTCAACCTGTTGTGTCTGTTTTTTTTTTTGTTAGTTATTACCAATGTCGGGTATTTTACGTCTTCCTGTTCTTTCCGGGATGACTATCGTGGCTGGGAGGGCTGACCGAAACAAGGACGTCATTCTCATCTTACTTACCCTCCATCAATAGCGATAGTCCAATCCTGCTAGGACGGACTCTCAACAAGGGTTGAGGCATAGACTCCAATGATAGTGGCCCAAAGGATAAGAATAAGCGCAGGCTGCCTGCAAGAGAAGACTGATAAGAACAGGGGATCCGAAGTGTGCCAGTGGGTCTGAGAGGGCGTTCGAAGAGGCGAAGGAGAAAAACTACGGATCTATTCCCGTGTCCTACTCCCTCTTACAGACTATAGAGGGGGTTGGTGTGCTTCGGATGCTTCTAGGGGTTGAAATGTGGGTTTTCCCCTACCGAGCCAGGGATACTTGGCTTGAGATTTCCTCCGGCATTGATTCTGCTATTACCACCACCACCCTTGTGAAGAGCATCATGATGAACCACTCCGGGGTTGTTGGTACTGGAGATGAGTAATTTTGACTCATGATGTGGACGAAGAGGTTAACCTTTGAGGGACCGGTGAAGGCATGTTACGACACCACGGACGGGGTGTTCTTGGAGCTGAGTCAATCCTCCTACTGCAACCGTTCCGGATACTGGGTAGTCGTTGCTCAAGTGGAGGACTCCTATGCTGATCCCCTTTGAGTGGTGTGTCTTTCGCCCTTTATCTTATTGCTTTAGTGTTGTTTTTTTTTCTTATAGGCGGTGTTCCCTCAGGTGTGCTTTGCCGATTGGGCTGGGTCTTCTTTACTCCGTCTCTTTTGTTCCGATTGGGGATATCCATCTAAAGGAGCCGAGTGACCAATCGGAGGAGTGCGTGATTTAATGGCTAACCTTATCCTCCTGCGTTCAAGAGGAGATTGCTTCTTCTGGACAATAACATTGTTTTGGATCGCGCCTGGTTTACCTTTGGCCCGTGGTGCTATGGCACTAGGCCCATGGCTCTCGTCAGTTTGGATCACCCACCCTCCCCCACCCTTTACACAGTTGTGTCTCTTTATGGCACACACCATGCTTTAAAAAGAGGATCTTGAGACTACGCGGAGGCATCTTATGCGGACTGAGAGACTTTGATATCGTCAGGGAACTTCTAAAACACTTTGTCCGAGAGGCATAGGAATACTCCTGTGAGGAGCAATGCCAATGTCTCTGAGCATTCTTGTGTTGTTCAAGCTGAAAGGATAGTTTAATGGATACAATGTGAACAGGACCTTCTGATCAAGAGTGGAGCAAGATATTAAAAAGTGCCGAGAGGTCATTCTCTGTTGTGAAAAACCTGGAAGATCAACTTGCCCAAAAAGACTCCGCATTGGTTTATGCTGAAAGGGTTTCTAGTGATAGACTTTCGGAAAATGAGGAGCTCCGGACCCAACTTGCTTTTGCCAAAAGGGAGAAGACTGACGCTATTAAGAAGCTCCTTCCCACTGTGGTGGGACGTCTCCTACAGGAGCACACAATATATAAGCAGTCTCTCTCTGTTCCTTTAACTATGCACTTCTGGACTGGTGGGGACAAGGTCTGGCTGAGGCGTGGTCCGAAGGGAGCATTCGTTTGAGATTTTGATGAGGATGAACTGGTGTTTTGATGCTTTTTCTGATAAGAGATGATTGCTGAGTACGGAGAGAGTTGTTCTCCAAGACTACTCGTATGTGGGATCGTATCTCTCACCTTTCCGAGAAGTCGGGTTGCAAGAATCTCCTAAAACTTCATCCTGCCCCTCCTCCAAAGGATGCTCCCAAGGCTGGTTCTGGGGGTATTGCTTTTGCCCCCAAACTTGTTAGAGCCGCGGAGGTGGCCGGTTCGAAAGATACAGCCTCTCGAGAGATTTCGAAGTCCAAGACTGGTCCCTCTCTTCAAAACCCTGATCGAGCTTCCGGAGGTTCCAAAGCTCTTCCGTCTGGGAAGACTTAGTTTTTGTAGTTTGAATAGATAGGTCTTTGTGTTGGACTCTGTAATTTTGGATCATATGTCCCTTTTGGGGCGCCGATATTGTAATTATTCTGGTGCCGTTGTAAATTAAGCATGTCGTACTTGATTCTTCCCTTTTCTGTTACATTTTACCTAGTGACTTGGTTCTGTGGGATTTATTTGTCCGGAGGGGCTGTGCCCTTCCTTATCAATTTTTACCCTGTGACTTGGTTGTCTGTGGGATTTATTTGTCCGGAGGGGCTGTGCCCTTCCTTATCAATTTTTACCCTGTGACTTGGTTGTCTGTGGGATTTATTTGTCCGGAGGGGCTGTGCCCTTCCTTACCAATTTTTTACCCTGTGACTTGGTTGTCTGTGGGATTTATTTGTCCGGAGGGGCTGTGCCCTTTCCTTATCATTTTTTACCTGTGACTTGGTTGTCTGGTGGGAATTTATTTGTCGGAGGGGTGATGCCCTTCCCTTATCAATGTTTACCCTGTGACTTGGTTGTCTGTGGGTTTATTTTTCGGAGGGGGCTGTGCCCTTCCTTCTATTTATCAATTTTTACCTGTGACTTTGGTTGTCTGTGGGGATTTATGCGTCACGGAGGGGCTGTGCCCTTCCTTATCAACTTTTTACCTGTGACTTGGGTGTTGAGGGGATTTATTTTTCCGGAGGGCTGTGCTTCCCTCGATTATCATCGATAACCTGTGATTAGTTGTCTGTGGGTAACGTTTTTTTTTATCCAGAGGTTCATAACAATCATTCATCGGAAAATTGCTTCTCAATTGTATTTGGAGTTACGAGCTATCACTTCATACTTAAGATAGCGTATACAGTACAGAACTCATAAAATAATAAAAAACCTACATATAGCATTTGCGTAAGTGGATGCGTTTGCAAAGTTCTGAGGAACTACCTTGTCCTCCATCGTTGCAAACTTTATAGGAGCCATTTTCGAAGCTTCTGTAACCCTGTATGGGCTGTACTTGGGACCTAGCTTCCTGATCCTCCACTCTGCTAGCCTCCTTCCTGCGGTATACAAAACTCTCCATGGCCTAAAAATCCCGTCCGGAACGTAATTTCTTGGTTGTAGTTCTGCTCCATTTTTGACTTGTATCTGGCCTCCCGTATAGCGGCCGCTTCCCTTCGTTCCTGCAGTAAGTCCAGGTTCAAGCGTTGCTCTTCTTCGTTGAACTCCTCCCTAATCATCAACGTTCGGTAGGACGGCATGCCTATTTCTGCCGGAATAACCGCTTCACTCCCGTAAGTTAGGCTGAAGGGGGTCTCGCCGTTGCTTTTGCATTAATCAGGTACGGTGGGCTCATAGCCACCACAACCCACCCCCTACATTCGGCAATTAGTCCCACCATCCTGCTTTTTCCCTTCCTTAACTAGTTTTGTATTCTTCCATGATGGTTTCGGTTTGCCTTTCGACCCAAAACGTTAGCCTGTGGCTTATTGAGCTTCCCGTGTATTCATCTGTTGAATCTCAAACCTTTTACACAAATTTGAAGGGGGCAATTTATCAGTTGTGACCCCATGTCCGTGACAATGATTCTTGGGAGACCATATCTGCATATGATATTGTCCATCACGAAGCGGATTATTTCCTTGCCCGTTATCTTGACCAGCGGCTTTGCCTCTACCCACTTGGTGAAGTAATCAATGGCCACAACTACGAATTTAGCTCCTCCTCTGGCCGGAGTTAACGGACCATTAGTATGTCCATTCCCCACTGATTGACAAGGCCACGGGGCATGATGGAAGTCATGAGTGTTGTTGGGCTTTTTGTAAGTTGAGTTTTTTTCTAGAGTTATCTCATTTTTAGGTTTGGTATCTGGTGAGTAATCTGACACGAGTCACACATTATTCTACCTCGTTTTGCATCTGCATGATGGTGGGCCATAGTAACCTTGTCTGATTGCATTCCTTACTACTGCCTCCTAGGATCTAATGCATTCCGCATGATCCTGTGAATTTCACGGGGAAGAATAATTTGCCTGAAGAGGTCTACAATCGCGGCATTAGGAAGCTAAATATCCCTTTGTGAATAGGACTCTGAATCTTATTGTATACTGGCCTATATTGGCACGGCAGGGCTCGTGCCTCGTTTTTATCCGATGGGACTATGCCTTCCCCCAAAGTAGTTGATGATGGGAGTCATACAGTTGTTCTCCCTCCTCTTTACTATGTCTGTATTTTCTGGACTTCCGATTTGACCGTTCATTCAGGACCTCAACCAATATCTCCTTGGTAAGGTTGTGGAACGGCACGGTGGCTAGCTTGCTCAACACGTCAGCCTTCTGATTACTTCCTCTTGGTATGTTTTCAATGGAGAAGGTCTGAAATTCAGAGATGTACTCTCTAGCTTTGGCTAGGTATTTGATCATTGAATCATTGCTAGCTTCATATATCCCATTAATCTGACTGAACACAGCTTGGAGTCTACTTTGACCTCTATCCACAGGACAATCATCATTCGCGCCTATAGTAGCCCAGCTAGGAGAGCTCATAATTCTGCTTCGTTATTTGTGCTTGGCAAATGTTAACCGCGAGGCATAAGCATATTCCGCTCCACTAGGTCCAGTTAAAACAAGACCGGCTCCCGAGCCTTTTGAACTGGCCGCCCCGTCAGTGTAAAGGGTCCATGCCTCTGTGTCGTCTATTTCCGGAGGGACCTCCGGACTCTGAAAATATTCATCTTCCCTTTCTCCATCTGGGGCGTCAGAAAGGAAATCTGCTAGGACTTGACCCTTTACTGCATTCCGTGGTATGAATGGTGATTTTATGTTCCTATCATCTATGCTTTATTTTGCTTAGAGCTTCTCGAAAACTTCTGTCTCCTACTGAGTATATTTTTGATTGGCTGGTCCGGTTGGTGACCTTTACTGGTATAGGCTTCAAATA
The DNA here is from genome assembly GCA_026074375.1 of Tanacetum coccineum. Taxonomy (NCBI): domain Eukaryota; kingdom Viridiplantae; phylum Streptophyta; class Magnoliopsida; order Asterales; family Asteraceae; genus Tanacetum; species Tanacetum coccineum. The sequence goes on from BQNB010132637.1 coordinate 9,891, forward strand.
TCTCCTTAGCCTTCTAGTCATGTTAACCAATGAAAGAGCTAGTTTTTCCAATGGGGAGTAGTTCCTTTCTGCCTCGTTTAGTGTTCTGCTCACGTATTGTACGGGACATTGCCTTCCATTCCGGTCTGTCAAGAGTTATGCGGAGGACTGACCTCCTAGACACCGCTAGGTTGCGCTTTATAACGTTTCTTTAGGGTTAGGTGGTGTCATCGATGGATAGCGTACATTGATTTAGTCCCTTTCATCTGAGTGAAACGCCTCTTCCGCCTCCGCGGTCCATCGGTATTCGTGTTTATTTTCCTTCGTTATGTTTTTCAGCGTGTTGAAGAAAGGGAGGGCCCTTTCGGCTGATTTGGCCAAGAAACGATTTAAGGAGGCTAGCTTCCCGCTGAGGCTTGCATTCTTTCCAATGTTGAGGGGACTGGTGGTACCGTATCAGCTTTCGTCTTCTTAGGATTTGCTCAAAGTCCTTCCGAGTGACCATGTTCCCAGGAATTTTGCCTTCCTCTACTTGAACGAAAAACTTTTTGGGATTTAGTTCATGTTGTGTTTTCAAACCTTCATCGTCTTGCTATATCACAGTGAGGCCTGATTTCTTCCTTACTTTTGATTACCATATCATTAGTAACGCCTCTCCAGGTTCCATCTATCTGTTTGGAAAGCCGAGTCTACTGGCTTTTGGTAGGTGGCCCCTGCGTTCTTTAGACCGAACGGCATCTTCGTATAACAATACGTTCCCTGCTCCGTGTAGAAAGCTGTCTTTTCTTCGTCCTCTTTTGCATTTGATTTGTGGATACACTTTGTAGCATCCAAATAAGCTCTTGTACTGATAACCCTATGCCGCCTCGACTGTGCAGTTCTATGTTAGGTAAAGGATAATAATCCTTTGGGTCATGTGTGTTCGGTTTTTGAAGTGATGCACAGTCTCAAGATCCGTCATACTTTTGACTATCACTGAGGGGTTGGAGATATACGTCGGGTATTTGACCGGACGGACTATCCCCGCTTTGACCCACTCGATTACTTCTTTGGTGACTGCCCCGCTTTTTTCTGGGGAGAAGGTTCTTTTCTTTTGACATACTGGATCGAGGGAGGGGTTTACATTGAGGGCATGCTCTATGACCTTTCGAGGTACCCCAGTCATGTCGGCAGGTTCCCAAGCGAACACCTCCATGTTGTTTTTCAGAAGAGTTTTCAATTGCTCCTTACAGCCCTTGGAGAGTCTTCCTCCAATGGTGACCATTTGGTCGGGAAAACTGGGGTTGACTATTACTTGCTCGGTAACATCCATGCCCTCCTCTTCTTGGGGCGTTTCTTCCCTTATCATCTGCTTCTCCTCTCTTTTTCGGCATTCCGCAATTGTGATTGTTCGAGCGATCAAAGTAGCTATTCCCTTAGGAGTTGGGAATTTGATCATTGAATGGATAGTTGAGGGGATGGCATGTAGTATCTTCAGGCCTGGTCTCCCCAGTATTATATTGTAAGGAGATGGTGCACGGATGATTATGAATTTCATTGATGTCCTCCTGGCTCTGCCCCTTCATTCCCGAAGCTACTTCCAAGTCATTTTTTCCATAGGTTTCGATACCTCTCCTGCGGAAAAATCTTTAACGCGGAAACCACCAAATTCAGTTCAGTTTCCCTGAGTTCAGCTTCACCTTTTCCTGGAAGGTTCTCGAAGCAATGTTCGAACATGACTTCCGCTGATGACCCTTCGTCCACGTAGACCCGCCTTACGAGGTATCCTTCGACCTCTGCTTCTATTATCAGTGGTTCGTCTGACGCATCGTCCGTCATAATTGACGGGAAAGAGATAGGAGTGTTCATCAGAACTCGTTGCTTTGCGGGTCTTTTGTTTTTCTTCTTTTTAGAAGCTGTGATATCGTTTGACCATGTAATTACCTTCTGCACCAGGCGGGTTTCTTTTTGTCTCCTTTCCACCTCTGCACTTAGATCTTTCATCAAATGATTAAGTTGCCTGATTCTAAGGCGATTTTCTAATTGCTTTCTCTTGGCACAGGTCATTTGTGTGATGACCATTGTCCTGGTGATAATCACAGTATTTATCCGGGTCACCCGTCCTCAACGGATTTGCCACAGGTTTTGGTGTACGGTGTAGTGCAGTTGCGTTTCCGTTGCCAGTATTTCTTTAGGGCACTTTGTCAAAGAATTCTATCAGAGAGTACGGTGACATGGCGTTTGGCTCGTTCCCTTTGGGGGTTAAACGGGGGCTTCGTAATCTCTCTGTCTTCCCGTATTGAAGTTGTCCCTGCCTTTGTAGGAATTCCTATAGTCGCCCTTCCGGAAATCTTTTCCCGAGTTGTTTCGACCGTCTCGGTCGTCTCTTCTGGCAGCGGGAAACGTCAGTCGTTGATGGACGTCTCGCGACCCTGCCGGAAAAGATAATCGACGATGAATGTCTCGTGATTCTCCTGGCGGTAATTCCGTAAGGGCGTATGCCTCACGGCCCTCGAACTCATCTAAAACGTTTATCTTTATCGATCTGTCTTGGGCACGTACTTGCATAAGCTTGGCTAATTCGGGGGACTTAACGGAATCCATGAATGATGAGATCTTCATAACTTCCGGAACGCCCATGATGAATCCTGTCTCTATGGTCCATCTTTCCTTGAATGCCGTTAGGGTTTCATTAGCTTTCCTTACTATCTTGGTGATTTCGTGAGGTTCTTTGTAACACGCTTTCCTGGTTGAATATCTGGTGGTGAAAGCCTCTCTCAGCCTCCACCATTCGTCTATGCTATTGGGAGGAAGGCTTTCGAACCACCCCCTGGCTGACCCATCCAGCGTTTGCTGAAACATTCGGCACCATACTGGCATGGGCCATTCCCTCGAGTTCGCTGCTCCCACAAAACGATTCAAATGGTCTGCCGGGTCAGTGGACCCGTCGTACAATGCGATGTTGGTTGGCATGCTAGACTTGACGGAGTAATTCGATTATTCTTCGCGTAAGGGCTATCTTTATTGGTTTCTTAGAAAGGTTTACTTAAATCGTGCTCATCAACCTCCCTTCGCCCTTCAACAAGGCGGTCCTCTTTGGGGTCTTGTCCTGATGTCTCGGAAGTTCAGCCGTTGCCGGGTTAGCTTTTGTTTCGATTGTAGTTGCTCTTTGATTATAGACTTCATGGCGGATATGTGCCCTTCAATTTGTTCTTTCGTTAGAGGGGGAGTTCCTTCTCGGTCATCTCGACCCTCCGGACCCCCGCCTCTTGTGGGACTAGTCATTCGTGGTAGATAAGATCAGGGTCCCACGGATGGCGCCAATTTGTTTAAGTAATTTACCGTACTAGAGGAAATAGGAGTGCTCCCACGCTTCTAGATGAGTATCCCCCTAAGTATCTGAAAGTAAAAGACAGAAAACCCGTTATTTAACTAGCCCCGGGTGTATGACCCGAGGCCCAAGCCTGGGGCTCGTGAAAGTAAGTACTTTTGCTAAAGAGCCGAAGGGGTATAAGCAAGAGATGAAGGGGTCTATCCTGTATTTAAATGTGTGTGGTGGTGAATTTAATGTTGCCCTTCAAGTAGTTCAAAGGCTTGAGGTAATTATACTACTTGAAGTACCGTTCTCAACCCAAAATAATCGTTTTTCTTTGGAAGTATGTTCTTGAACACTTGGAATGCAGGAGACGACCGTATACTAGACTTTGCCTTGGGCGTCGGTATACCTTGGGGGACATGCTCCTTAATTCCTGAATAGCGATGTTGGTAAGTGCTTGTATTATCCACAGTTTGAAGAGGTGTCATTCTTTATCGAGTCTAAGTTTCTGTCTTCTTTCGGTGTTGATGTAGTACTCCGTCTGGATCCCGTGCGACCCGTTGACTGTGAGGTCCGTCGGTATATTGCGGGACTTCAGCTTGGAACTTTGATGACCCGTTCGGACTCTTGTGGCCCGTATCGGAAATTTGAGTAACTTGCTTTGGCGGATGTCTATGATTTTATTCGATTGGCTTTGAGTTAGTCCGCTTGGGTTTTATGTGGCCGTTCGGTATACTAGCCTGGTCATGGCAACATACACGGTCAGATATGACTAGGTAAAAGAGGTAGTACATGTCACATTAATTCTCCAGCTCGGCGGCTATAGAAAAGGTTATATTATACGCTGTCTGAAAAGAATTATTTATTAAAATTGGGATAATAGTCTAAATTTTTATACTTGTTAAATAAGTTTTGTGAAACAAGTAAAAAAGCCCATATAGACCAAGACGTGTAACAAATGAAGGTTCATTGATTAATATTACAGAAACTTATTGAAGTTTATATAGCGTCCTTGAAAAACACCTATTAAACAAGACACACACAAACACCCTTCGAAAACACCTAAAAATCACCTTTTGTGTTTTTACAGCTTTTAAAAAAATGTAAGGGGTTAAAAGTGTTGTTATGTTCTTGGGCCTGTTTGGGACATTGGTGAAAGTTGAGGGGATGGGTGTGAATTGGGGGACTATGGCTTCTCACACAAGATGAATCCAAAAAGGTTGTAAAAATAGTGTTAGATAATGGTATCAACAGTGAAATTATTTGATGCCGAAAGTGTTATTATACATCAAATAATTTCACTTTGTCGAAAGTATATGATAATAATACTTTCCTCGTCAAATAATATCACTTTGTTAATACCATTATCTAACATCGTTTTTGCTAACAGTTTTTGAATTTTTTGAATTCATCTTGTGAGAAGCCGTAGTCCTCAAATTTACACCTGGCCCCTCAACTTATGGGTGCACTTGGTGGTTCCCTGTAGTGAACAGACATATGATAGCTATTCTTAACGATCTGTTAGAAGCTAAGAAACTGTTCAAAGCAATGTTACTAGATATAATTTTAATGGTGGTGTTCATATCAAGTAAGTTCTTTTTTCTTTTTAATGGTTTTTTTGGTTGTATCTTTTTAAGCTTATGTGATTTCAGCTTATTTTGTGGCTTATTAATTTATTAAATTTTTTGAAAAGGTTTATAAATTAGTACGGTAGAAGATTAGGGGTGAGCAAAACGGACCGTCGACCGGACGTATTTCGGTTCGGTCCATGTTTTTCATTACATTCGGTCATCGGTCCAGTCGTTCCGGTCCGGTCTTACAAAAAACCCGACGATTATGCCTTGTAGGACCGGACCGACCCAGACCGGACCGGATCATTTGGGTCCGGTCCTCGGTCCGGCGTTTTGGACTATTTCGGTCCTCGGTCCGGTCTTCGGACCGTGCTCACCCCTAGAAGATAAGCGGGAAATAAGGCAAAATTATATGGTTATCAGATATAGGCAGAACTTATCTAAGCTAATAAGTGACATATAAGCTTAAACAAACATAGCCTTACGTTTTTTATATGTTTATTATATGTCAAGTTTGGATATTTTTACCTGGTTGAGTTGTTTTTTATGCTTTTGATGTTGTATTATGTTCATTAATTGTTGTACTTTTGCTAGTTTTTGATGGTGGGGTTTTTTGTGTGTGGACATTTTGAGGTTTGCGAATTTGTGCTTTAAGAGGTTGTACTTAGGGCTGTAAACGAACTGAACGTTCAGTGAACATTTCATGAACCGTTCGGTAAAAAATTGTTTCATGTTCGTTTTAATTGTACTAAAAAATGAAAGAACCATGAATATTATTTTACGTTCGTTTAGTTAAATGAACGAACATGAACACAAGTCACCTTCATTCGTTTATGTTCGTGAACGTCCGGTTAGGCGTTTATTAACGTTCGTTTATGTTCATTTATATGTTTATGCTCGTATATCATATCTTTTAATTGTATACTTTTAAATCTGATATATTTAAATAAAAAAAATACTTATAAAACATAATATTATGCATAATTTGATAAAATTTTATGTTATTTTTCTGCGTTCATTTATGTTCGATCGTTTATGTTCGTTTAAGATTCGTTTAGTTTCTTAATGAACGAACATGAACAACTTATTTTCTTAATAAACGAACATGAACAAGAAAATTTGTCCGTTTAAGTGTTCGTGTTCGTTTATTTGTCCGGTTAAAATTAAATGAACGAACATGAACAAGGCTCCGTTCGTGTTCGTCCGGTTCGTTTACAGCCCTAGTTGTACTAATAAAGGGGGTGTTTGGAATTATTTATTTTGGAGCATATGGGTTAATGTAGTTTTTAACTGATTTAGTTGAAGCAACTTGTTAAATGACATTATAGTTAATAAGCTAGTCTGACATTTGTATATTTTCAAACTGGTTTTCTTAAAAGAGTTCAAATAAATTTATATTTTAAGTAAAATAAGCTGTTTAAAAAGCAATACCTAATCAGTTTTGATGCTACTTGAGATGTGCTTATACTTTTAAGTTTAATATAAATAAACTGGGTTTTTACTGACCTTATAATATTTTAAAGAAGCAAATTGGTCTTAATAAATATTAATCAACTCCAAACACTCCAAAATATCAAGTTATGATTTTGTACCTAATGTTGCATTATAATTAAGTATTACATCCAAGGTTATAAATAGCGTGAGGCGTGGCGTGGCGACATGGTCAAGCCTCACGCCTTTGCGAGTCATGGCCAGTCATGGCGTTTTTAAGGCGTGACTTAAAGCGGCACAAAATATGAAAATATTTATAAATTTATATATTTATAGCATATTACAAATATATTGAGTTTACAAAATGTGTCATACATAAGGAATAAAGTCAAGAAACTATCTTTGCATGTAATTTTTTTCACTTATATATAAAAATACGATTTTTATCGAAATTGAATTCAAAAAAGCCTCCACGCATCATGTTTTATCACGTCTTATCACGTTTTTTCACTCCTCATCTCACGTCAAGCCTTAAGCCCAAGCCTTGGTCTATTGCGTGGCGTGGAGGTCACGCCTCGCGCCTTTGCGTGACCTTTGCGCGCCTTTTAGAACCATGAATACATCTACCATAAAATATGAATGCAAATTGTTTTGTGGCTTAGTGTTATGAAATTGTACGTGCTTTAGATACCCTTTTAAACCGTGTTTTATTAGGTTAAAAAAATCTTCGCCAATAGCGATTCTAAGAGAGGGTGTTTAGCTAAACTTCAAAGCTAACTTGTTTATAGAAAATCTACCACGATCAAGGGGGTTTTGCTTAGCCAAATATGTATTTTTTAAAATTAGTTAAAATTCTTATAATGTATTTTTATGGCATTTGTTTTATGATTAAGTATAACTGCTTAAAATAGATAATTTAGTTACATTTATAATTTGGTATCGGGTTTTTGTAACACATAAATAGCTGTCAGTAATGAACCATTTCTGAAATCATACAACGGCTACTTCCAAAAGATAACCTTCTTAGCACTACAAAATATCCAATATGCCCTTAACGGAGCCGGTGTCGGTAACACAATCAAAGCTACTCTCCCCTCCAACGCTGATGTTTATGGTTCTCCAACCGACAATCCAGTCCCGCGTGCTGGTCGGTTACCTACGGGTTTTATTGTCAACATTCTTGTGTGGTTTTCTCATTCACAACGGTCCCGTCATTACTCACAACCTGGCTTGGATACCGCAAATGATGGCGGGCATAATTAATATTATCACCGAGCCTACTCAAATCCTTTGCATCCGAGTTAAACTGACATCATCTTTTCTCTTGGTAACGAACATTTTTAGCCAGTACTAAAAGACTGCTTTGCCCTTGACCATTGCAAACTCTGATTCGCCATCGTATGTGAAAAAGCCCCAATGTCGTTCAAAGCCACCAGGTGCAACACTCTTAGCATCCTCATCAATTAGCCCAAAAAGATAAACCTCATGGTACCGGGTCGTAGTGGTGTCCTTTTGTTTGATGCAAGGTGTGGTAGAAGCCCGTTATAAAACCGATATGCCATGTTAATGTTGGTATTTTTTTCACCATTAATTGGCCACACTAACTCCCCCAATGATAATCGGCATGTCACCGTGCCCAACTGCTTAGCCGACACTAAAGTGTCATACTTAGCATAAAAACCGTTAGTATACTGAATCCCGTTTTCGACAACATGTAAAGGTGCACCGTCAAAGAAGGCAAAATCGTTAGGGAAATAATTGTTCCCGTAAAGACTCGTATACCTTTTCTAAGTCTTTACGGGAACGATTAATTTCCTATTGATGTTGTCTTCTTTGACGGTGCACCTCAACCTGTTACCGATAACGGGATTAAGTATACTAACATTGTTATGCTATTAATGACACATTAGTATCAACTATAAAGGAAGTTGGGTACGGTGACATTCTGATTATCATTGGGGAAGTTGAGTGACCCACTAATGGTGACAAAAATGCCAACATTAACATGGCATATCGGTTCTATAACGAGCTTCTACCACACCTTGCATCAAACAAAAGGACACCACTACGACACGATACCAATATTTAAGTTTATATTTTTTGGCTAATTGATGAGGATGCTAAGAGTGTTGCACCTAGTAGCTTTGAACGACATCGCGGTACTTTTCACATATGATGGTCAATCAAAGTTTGCGATGGATATTGCAGGTTAAGGGCAAAGCAGTCTTTTGGTACCGACTGAAAATGTTCGTTACCAAGAGAAAACATGGTGTCAGTTTAACTCTGATGCAAAGGATTTAAGTAAGCTCAGTAGGGAATATTAATTATACCTGCCCTCATTTGTGGTATCTGTAGTATACAAGAGATCATAACACAAGTAATGGATGATGGGTTGGCTAATTAGTCTTAGAGAGAGAAAGTGTCTTTT
>BQNB010132638.1:0-18594 GCA_026074375.1 Tanacetum coccineum
TTCTTGAGGGAGGAAAGAATTCATTGATTAATTTGGAAACAAGATCTTCCCAAGTAAGAATAGAACGAGGGGGTTCTTTTTCGAGCCAATAACGGGCTGCCCCTACAAGAGAGAATGGAAAAAGCATAAGCTTAATCGCCGAATTAGGCACATCCGTGTATTTTATTGTGGAAGTTATTTTGTTAAACCAACGAATGTGATCATGAGGATTGTCTTTCTCAAGTCCGAAGAATTGGTCCGAAGTCATCATATTAATGAGACTATGCTTGAGCTTGAAATGCTCAGCAAGAATTGGGGGAACCATAATTGCCTCTGCAAAACCCTCGGTGGGTGCATGGAGCAATTCCGCCATAGTACGTTGATCGGCCATCGTATCTAAGGGAGATTCTTCAAGAGAAAAAGGTTGCTTTGAATGTCTACGGTTACGACGTTTCGGATTTGAAGTAGTTGGATTAGGAGAAGATTTACAAACTAGATTCGAAGAAGAGAGAGTGCGCATGCACTAAGGAAAAGAAATCAAAAATTAAAATATTTTTGGTTCGATAAGTCAAAAGTTCACAGTAGCTCTTTAGAAAAACGCACAAAGAAGCGGAGGAGCGGGTAAGCGCGAAGCTATTAAAAACCTTCTCCTTTTGGTCGAAGTTCGTTGGATCAACCCTCCTTATACCTCTCTTATAGTTTGTAATTCTAAAGGTGAGCCGATTTAACAATTAATGACACGGAAGTTTTGTTGTTTTTCAATTTTTTTGGTACTTTCAGTACTTTAGGAAAAGTATTGTTGGTATTTTTTGTTTTTATAATAAGAAAAAAATATTCACAAATGGAAAATGATAACTTCACGAGGAAGGGTCTTTAAAAACTAATCTTCAAACGAAACACGATAATCGTCTCACGACCTCCCCAGCAACGGCGCCAAAAATTGACTCACCACTTAATATATATATATATATATATATATATATATATATAATAAGGATAAGATCAGTAATAAAGAGATAAGTATTCCGTAAGGCTTTTAAAAAGATTTTTGCTTTTATCCAAAGCAAAACCCTAAAAAAACTTTCCCGGGTCGTGTCCCGACGAGGTGTAAATGGAAAATCAAGGTTACGTTCGTGATCATGTTTTTGAATGATTCAATGATTTTTTGGTTTGGATTCTATTTCTACAATTTAAAATGCAAGAAACCAATAAAAGAAACCCTAAAACAAAAGCAATTTAAGCTAAAACACAAAAAACGATAACGGGATTCAAATCCCGTTCTTTAAAAAACTAAATTCTAAAAATTTAACCCTACAAATGAAAATTTAATTTTTATAAATCCTAAATGATAAAAGAAAATTTAAAAAAAATGAATTATATTTTTTTGACTTTTAATCTATTTATTATGAATTAAAAACAGATTTTATCTAAACTAAATATTAAAAATACTAAACGAATTAAAAAAAAATCTGAAAAAATCACAAAAAGTACATAAGAGTAAGCTAAATCTAAGAAAAATAAAACAGGACAAACAGCTTATCTAAATAAGCTGTTAATAAGCCGAAAAGGCTTATTGCTTAAATGGGCCAAAACGTGTATAAAAGAAAAATAGTGGGAGACTATAACGAAAAAGTCCCAAGGGCATAGTGTTGTTGAGTGTGTGTGTTAAAAATGTTGGTTGATGTTGGTTGAGGTCCAGGGTTCGAGTCTTGCTTACCTTGGACTTCCCAATATCCTAATGTTTTTATTTTTTTGAAAATTTCTTTTTGAAAAGCTTTATAACTTAAAAATAAGCACCTTTTGAAAAATGACTTTTTATGCAAACCATAAATAAGCACATAAATAAGCTACAAAGGTGATAGACTTAGTTTTTTACACTAAGACTTAAGAGGAACTGTTTAGCTTTTTTTTACAACCAAATAAGCTAACAAAAAGCAAATGAGCTTATGACAGCTTAACACCTACTCCTAAATAGCACTAAGGATCAAAAATTAAGCAAAAACAAATAAGCTAACAAGCCTAAAAAACATATTCACTTAAAGGCTTTTAAACATAAATTCCTAAACTGAAATTGCTAAAAAGCTTAAATAAGCTCTAATCTAAACTAATTTAAGCTAAAAAGGTCCTAATCCTAACTTAATAAGCAAATCTAAACTAAGTTTAAGCAATCCTAATAGCTTAAAAGCTCAAATAAGCTAATAAGCAATTTGGTCAAAAACTACTAACCAAACAGCCCTAGGGACACTTTTCTAGCTTATTTTTAAGCTAGGAAATGGATCCTTAAAGCTTAATGACTTAATGAACAATAAAGATTATACTATAAGCTACAATAATCAGAAAAGAAACAGCATTTTGAAAAATAAATAAGCTAGGAAAAAGGCTTATAAAAAGGACAGTTCAGGCTGTTTTCAGTTTTTCAAGTTTTTAATAAAAGTTTAAATGCAAAGGAGCGGGCCTAATTTAAGCTATGAAAAAGACGTTTAGAAAACAAAATAAGCTTAAACAGATTAAGCTAGACACCTAATGAACTTATGCTATGAAAATCAGATCCTAAAACTAATTTTAACTTATCTAAATTTGAGGTTGAAAAAGGGCTTTTTAAACTTTGAAGCTGAAATCAAACACTTGACAGATTTTAACTAAAACTCACTTGATACATGCACACTTAAAACAACTCATTTCTACTACATTTTGAGACATAAACAAGTATGAAAACATCATTAACTAGCACTTAATCTAACTCTAAGTAAATAAGCTGAATGATGCAATAAAAACTCTACAGATTCAAGGCATGACTTCTAAATTCTTTGAAAAGGAGTTTTAAACCTTGAAAACTTTCAAAAACTAATTTAAAGAACTTAATAGAGCTTGTTGAAATTGATTTATAAAACCAAAATGGCCTAGGCAGTACTAACATAAGTTAGTACTGCTTGTGCCAAACACCCTTTTAAAAATTTAAAAACCATTTTAAGCTATAAACAAACTAAGAAAGCTTATGAAAACTAAAAATAGTTTAAGCATAAGATAAGATAAGGACAAATAAGCGGTTAAAAGACAAAGATAAGTAATATAAATAAGCAAATAAGCAATAAGCAGTTTTAAACTAAAACTTGAAAATAGAAAACTTACAAAGGCCCTTGCTCAAAACAGGGCAAACATGCTCAAAAGAGAGACGATCTACAAGCTCTAGCTTGTTTATAAACAAGCTAGTAAAAAGTAATAAGCCCTTCCATTTCTGGCTCATCTTCCTAAAAGAGCTTTTGAGTGAATTTTTAAGTAAAAGGGGCTTAAACAATATAAGTTATGAACAAGCTTAAATTGTTTAAGTAAACAGCTTATGTAAAAGATGAAAAGAGCTTATGTTAGCTTAACAAACGTTTTAAAACATAAATGACATTAACTTAAAAACAAGATTTTAACATAAAACTTAAATTTCATTAACTTAAATAAAACAGTACAAAGCTTTAAAAAACAGTACAATAAGCTTAAAAAGACTTAAATATAAGCTGAAAAGAAAAACTAGATTAAAAACTACTTGCCTCAAGGGCTTACAAAGGGTCCTATTTATACTAAATTCTTCAAGTCTTGGGGTCTTCACATGTGTTACTTCCGTGAGTGAACTCAAGAGGTGAGTTTCTTGTGTGAGGTAAGTCGAAAATCAATATCTAGCCCTTCATTTTTCTTGCTCATCAAGTCCTATCATCTCAGCCCTTCATTTCTTATCTTTGTGCCATCCACGAATCAAAAATTAGGGGATTGCCAAGGTGGAATGGCAGTTTATGGTGTGGGGTTGAGTTGGAAAGGGATGGTTTTGTTTGTGGGAGCAGAAGTCGAGTGGAGAGGATGGATGAATAGTGCTCTGGTAGGAAAATTTAATTGGGATACAGGTAATGTTTGTTTGCCCTGTTTTTGTGAAGTTGTTGCATCGTTAGTCCTTTTGGACTAACAATGTTAGTCCTTAAGGACTAACGATGTAACGCTTGTATGGTGTTATGGGTTAATAGTGTTAATGGGGTTAATGGTTTGGGTTTTTTGTTTGGGTCGGGTAAGGTTTTGGGTTTTAAGGGCCTTCATAAGACTTAAGGCTTATAAGTCTTATACTTGAATGCTTAATGGGCTGACCCGGCCCATAAAATAGGTACGGGTTAGCCCATTTAAGATTTCTTCAGTTTTGGCTCCGTCTTTGACTTTGACTTTTGTTGACTTTGACCTTTTCACGCTCTTTCCATTTCGTGCTCAGTTTTGTCCGTTTTGGCTTGATTTTTGTCCTTTTTGTTGATATCCGTTACCTGCTTAATACAAATGCAAAACACACAAATACAATGTATTTTTGGTATGTTTTTAGTCTTTTAAGTACGTTTTATTAGGTCAAAGGTATGTGTAATTAAGCACATACCAGGGAGAATTAGAGTCGCACGAATATATTTTTGAAGGCTTTATAATTTGAGTTCCATTCGACAAACATTTTTAAAATGTTTTCTATTACATTAAAAATGGGACCTATTATAACTCTGATATTTATTAAAAATTATCGAATGGTTGACTTTTCAAAACGTCTCACTTAGAGTCGTTTTCTGTAACTTGTAGTTTATGCTATAAAGTAGCACCCCAAGTGGTATTCCGCTGCGTTGTGATTTTGGGGGGGTGTTACAGAGTGGTATCAGAGCACTGGTTATAGAGAACCATGTCGTTTTCAAAACCTAAACTATAACCGTTTTTCGAAAAAAATTAAGAGTCTTTTACCATTGTCCGATATCCGCGCGTGCATGCCCCTTGATCCCTTATAAACTCTATTTTGCATCTCTACTACTATTACATGGATAATGAGTATTTAAAATATGGCTATGATTTCGCTCTCTTACTTCTATCTTATGATGTCTTACTATTTATCTTATATCGGTCCGTTATATAAATATTGATCACTCTGATTTTTTGCGTACTTCCTGATTTCTCATTTACTCCCTTAAGCGTTGATATTGGTATTATATAAGGATACCTATAAATATGGGCTATTTTTTTGATCTCTTATGATTAAATTTGAACTTTATCACGACTTTCCCGTATTCTCTTTTTGATGATATTGAAATTCGGCGTAGTTTGTCAATTCCACTAGTTATTTTAACATTCGACTCTAAGTTTGAACACTCTTATTATACTTTTGAATTGCACATGTTGTTTCGTAATCCATCATTTTGAAGTCTTCCAGTTGATGGGAGTACAACTTTAACTTGTCACCTTAGATCGTGCCGTATTTTGACACTTACCTTTGGAACGTGACTGACTAGCTTCTCATTATTTCTTTCGTTACTTCTTATGATTCTGAAGAATCATGCCATCAAGGAGACACCCCTTTTACTTAATGTAGCATTTAATCTTGTTTTGGTATCGTGTTTTGTGTCGGCGATACTTAAGTAGGAGGATTTATAATCTTCTTATTGAAATGAATTGGGATGCCTCTTCATTTGAATAAGAAAGTTATAAATAGCTGAACCATAAGTTTATAATTTCTTACTTACATATATTGGGACGCCTCTGTATGTAAGTAACAAATTGTAAATGAGTGGGCTTATGTGTATCTGACATAGCGTGCGTTCGTCTGTACGAATCATTCTTTGGGCTATAAACTCCTTTCGATTCGTAATTTGTTATATGTATTTTTAATGTATCGGACATGACGTGCGTTTCTTTTAACCAGTAATTCGTATGTACGAATCATTCATTGTCATTACTCTTCTAATCGTTATCATTATTACTTTTATACAAATGGCTACTTGAACTTCTTTCGACTTGTGAATTGTTATATGGATTTTTTTTCCGAATGTGTATCGACCGTCGTAAACCATATAGAGATAAGGCGAATTGAGCACCGGGACGACGCTCCCTTAAGGTAGAGAGGTTGTAGCATCTTGTATTTCACGGTCAATATTAAATCTTGACTCCGTTCCTATTTTTGCTTTGAATAAAATTTTTGTGTTTCACTTGTTCGCCGATTTGGTGAAAATCGTTATTTTTAGTTATTTGCATGTCGTGCTTTGTATATTTATCCGTTTTAATGTTTGAGAAATCAATAATTCCATATTTTAGCTTCGAGAGCTCATTTATTCTTATTTTTGTACTTTTTGACTTTTTCCGCGTTTTGCTGAAACCGTATCAAAAATAATACTTTAACACTTTTTAATATTTTAACTAAGTGTTTTAAATCAAATATTATAGTATAAATATTTTAAAAAAAATATAAATATAAAATATAAAATAAACATAACATATAAACCAAACACCCTTTATTCAATTTGTGTGCTCCTACTAAACTAAAAAACAAACACCCCTTTATGTTTTATCAACTCCTACTAAACCTCAAAACAAACATCCCGTATTTGTACATCGGATTTAGACGTATGTCATCTATGAACCCCACGTAATTTATCATTTTAAAAATATATTCCGAATGTTGTAAATTTTCTTTTATCAGAAGTGTTTATTTTTCGTGTTTCCCGTTTAACCTTCGCGTAACGTAACTCTTAGAATATCGGGCTTCGATAATACCCGCTTTTGCAAAATGTGGGGCAAGATTAATATATAATCTCACCCTACTCACTCTTATGACATGCCGCACATTCACCATATAGGACACTTGTCCATGGTTTTGCATGTGTGCACCAACACACTTATATTGGGTAAATTCACACATATCTTCATTTTTCTTGTTTTTATCATCACCAACACTCATTTATTTGTCTCTCCCTCCCCATTTTCGAAATAACCATCACCATAAACACCAACTCTATCAATTTTCTAGTTAAGATACATTACCATACATTAAAGGTTTAAGGTTCTAGTGATTGTCTTGGTTTGTTTTTTCATTGAATCATCACCATCCCATCTTTCTCAAGAGTAATTGGGGCTGAAGTAAATTGGTTTTTGAGATCATAATAATATTGGGTTTTAATTTAATTGGTTGTGGAGATTGAAAGAGCTTACACACTTTCTTGTTAAAACCATTAATTTATCATCATCTTTAGTAAGGATCATCAATCTCTTAATTTTGTTCATATTTCTTCTATTTTTTTTCATGAGTTTATTTAACTTGTTTGATTTTTGGAAAACATGATACATGCATGTTATTGGATGATTGTGAAAGTGATATGGCAATAGGTAGTATCTTAGGATGATTATAAATTAGGTTAGATTGGATTTTGGAAGTGGATTGGGATTGATAATTTAGGACAGCAGGTTGTTGGTATAATGTCGAACAAATTTTGGCTTGAGACTTGTGAGTTTGGTTTGGTAGAGAAACATACAAGGTGTAAGTGGTGCTTTGGATGAAGCGGTAACTCATTTGAATGACCAAGATATGATCAAATTAGTGAAACTAGTCCAAATGGGTTATTTGCAGATAGTTGGTGCTTTAATGGGAAAATTTTGGCTTAAAGCCTACTAGATATTTACATAATGATTAGGTAAATGTCTCAGGTCCTAGTGGTGAGTTGGATGGAACGCCAACTCTTCCGGATAGTCAAGATACGACCAAAACCGTGGAAACAAACTTAGTGTGTACCCAGAAATAACTAGGCAGATTGTTTGGCTTGTAACAAATTTTATTTGGCTTGGAGGCTACTGGGTTTTTACATGGGAGAAGGGTACAACATATTAGGACCATGTGGTTCTTTGGATAGATCCTTAACCATTCCGGATGAATGAGTTACGACCAAAATGGAGAAACTAACTAGAAATTATGCCCACATTTTCAAATGAAATTAGGTCCAAATCTTTTCATACTAAGTACCTCATTTTCTAAGCCAAACCTGTAGGAATTAGATAAACTCAGACATAGACCTTCGTTTTAGGTCAAACGGAGTTATAAAATGGGAATTATGCTAAAAACAGTGGAACGGGAAAACATTTTAAATAATCAGATTTGGCACATGACGGTAAAATGATAATTCCACTTAGGATCTGAACACTTTTGGTTAATTCTATTGTAATCTCAGTAAACTAGAGTCTAATAGCTTGTTTGAGGCGAAAACCTCATGTCTATACCTTTTACGGATTTTGAGATATAGGTCCATCAAGTCGAGTAAGGGCAACATTTTGTAAAGACGTATGATTTTAAAAGGAGTTAATTAACGTAAATAAAATTGTAAACTAGATGATTAAGGCCTAAAAGAGGATGTCACTTAAAGTTAGATTAGATCAGGTCCTAAAGGGATGTTTGGATAAATTTTATTTGGTTAAAAGTAATTAGAACGTCATATCATGATCACGATTTCTTCATTTTATCTTTTAGTTGTTTTCGTCGTGTGCGTTTTATATCTTTATACTAAGTCACAATTATTTCTAGGTGATACTTAGGCGGCCGAGGTTTCACGCCATTCTTTCTAGGTGATACTTCAGTATTTACTACTTCATTTCTTCTCGGTGAGTTCATAGTCCCACCTTTTCTCTTTTAATGGTTTTTCATAAACTGTTTTCGGGGTGAGAATACATGCTCGTTTTACCAAGTAAACTCATTGATTTCTACTACATAAGCGTTACATAACTACTTTTATTAAAGCTTTTACTTGCTTACTATATTACTTCTAAAACATATGTGATACATGCTTGTTTACTTATGAACTTATTAAAGCTTGATTTGCTTACTACATGATTTGAGATCATTAAAAACCTATATATGAAACCGTGAGTTTTGAACACATTATTTACTTTAAAAGGACACAATTGTTTTTCAATTGTATGCTATTCCAGATCATATTATTGCCTAAGTAACCTTTTCCATTAAGTCCCCTTTTCAATCATGAACCGTTAGTTGCTATTGTAGTGAACGCAAGTGTTGTGGATAGATCTATTGGGATTAACAATCCCCGTATGGGCTGTGGTTTCTAGATAACCATTGACGCATTTAACATTTGAAGTAATTCGTAGGATGTTTGGCAGCATATGTATCTGTTTTGGGGCACAAACCTAGATTACTGGTTTGGATCGTAATGCATGTTGAGGTTTGGTGTCATGAGCTTAGCGCAATAATATATATTTCATTTAGACTTGGTGAATTTGTTTCTCTTGACTATATTACTTAAGTCTTGTGGCCCACTACTGAACGTTTCTTGATTTATTGAATCACTACTTAGATTTCGGAACTAATACTTATAAATGTTGCAATGCTACTTTTCTTACTGAAATACTACTTGAATTATTTCAATACTGCTTTTACTTAAACCTATGAATTCACCAACATTATTGTTGACGTTTTTGCATGTATTTTCTTAGGTTATTATTTTGCTAGCTGAGCATTGAGAGCATTCGAATCGCGCGTATATATTTTTGAAGGCTTTATAATTTGAGTACCATTCGACAAACATTTTAAAAATGTTTTCTATTACATTACAAATGGGATCTATTGTAACTCTGATATTTATTAAAAATTATTGAATTGTTTACTTTTTAAAACATCTCACTTAGAGTCGTTTTCTATAACTTGTACTTTATGCTATGAAGTAGCACCCTAAGTGGTATTCCACTGCGTTGTGATTGGGGGGGGGGGTGTTACATACCTCACCTTTAAAAGAGATGCTAAAGAATCTTAAAAGTTGTTGCATTCATAAGGATCATGTAGTTTTTCAAGATTTTGACGATCTGGTCTATGTTGAGTCCATAGTTAGTCATATTGGGTTTGATTGTCTTATCAAAATCAATGAACAAATCTGTCCACGTTTTATCCTCGAGTTTTATAGTCAATATCGAGTCAACTATACTTTAGAGGGTCAAATGCTAATCGAGTTTGTCATTCAAAATCAATTCTTTTCTTTCACTATCGAAGAATTTGGTCAAATTCTTGGTATTCCCACAAATGGTGCATGTTCGTTTACCGACAAGTGGTCTCTTGCCAACTTGTAATATAGTGTCCCTACGAGTGGTCCATCTCAAACCAATCCTCCTTGTCCCGATAAAATTAAAAACTATGTTCAAGAGGAACTGGAGGGTCTGGTCACTCGTATTCGTCATAAAAACATCATTACTGTCGAAGAAAATGAAATTTTAACTCGTGAAATTGTCACTGAAATGAAATCTTGGGTTGAAATTATTCAGGATAATGTATTTTGTCCTAGGGGTAACCGGGATCATGTTCTTGCGTGTCTTTTTCACATGCTCTATTGTATCGCTAGGTCCGAGCGATATAATCTCGCATATTTTATTACAAAACATATGGAGTTAGTCACTAAACAACCTCGGTTGATTATGCCATACGGCATGTTATTAACTTGCTTGTTTAAACATGCCATGACCATTAGTCACATGGTGTTAACTGATTACTATGAATTACATGACCGTGTCATGTATCCTCTTACCGCTCAACAAGAGCGAAAGACTTGAAAGGATTATGGCACGAAAAGAGCTCGTCACTCCACTTCCTCTTCCTCCACCTTCGGTCAACCATCCTCCTCTCAGCTTAACAATGATGATGATGATGTAAATGATGAAAGGACCTCGTGTGCGAGCACTCCTTCCCCCACTAGTTTTGTTAATTCATTAACAAATAAGGTTCCTCGAGTCTTTGAAAACCCACCCTATCGACCCTAACATGGAAACTTTATATACTCGTTAAACCAAAATTCTCAACCATCAAGTTCAATTGAGAGATAAGGATCGTGGTGGATTAAGGTTAATCGGGAAGGGCATCAAAAACTTGTAGAGAAATATGAAGAAATAAGCAATTTGGAAAATTGCTATAAGACAATATATCTATCTTTACTACTTAGTTATATTTGTTGGTATTTATCTTTATTACCTACACTTCGGTACTATAACTTATAATGCTTAGTCGGATTTTTAGTACCTAATTTGGGCAACGTAACTTGCCGTGGATGATCGTTCCATTTTATCATCCTAAAACTTGCTTGGATGCACTTTGATACACTATGGTTATTTCTATGATATTATGCATGCTTGATTATTTCTTAGTCAATATGCCTAAGTTTGCTTCTCTAATAGAACTTAGGATAGCGAGTCTTGTGAATTTGATTACTATGAAGTATTAGATGATTCGTGATGAAATAGGATTGACTGCAAAAGGGAAAATCTAAGAAACTTTTTCTGTATAGGATTTACAAAAATCAGGACAAAGTGGAAAATTTTCGTTTCTCCAAAAAACGGCCCCCAAAAATATATGGAGGCCCCCAAATATATCTGGGACCGCCACCATATATATGGGACCGCCAACAGGAGTTACGGAATTTTACTGTGTCTCTTGATTTTCTGTGCAGTTGACCAACCTTTCTTCTAGATCCAACTACATTATCTGCATTTTGCTAAACCATTTTTGGAATCTCCCTTCCTAAACCTCATGCTTTATCTCTTTAATATAATCCTTTTAAATTAAATACTCATCCTCAACATTCTTCTTATCATCTTCATCACCTTCATATCTTACTTTCATAGCTTCTACTCAAGCCTCCTCATCTAACCCTTCTAAGAAAATCAAACTCACCATCATTCCACCTAGACAACTCTTTGTCAACCTTTCTAGTGATGAAGATGACACTACCTCAACTTCTCCCATAACAAAATCTTCCTCTCCATCTCCACCAAATACACCATCAAAAACTCTATTAACCAAAGATACATCATCTACGTTTGGCACTACCTCTTCCACATTTGAGTCAAAACCTCAATCTTTACCTCCTTCCTCAAATGACACACCATCTCCTCAACCATCAAATCACTTTCTTAATAATATCATGGATGCACCTCCAAGACCTTCAAACCCAATTCTACTCTAAAGTCATCCTTACTTAGATATCACTCTATCCTTGTCACCAATCACTCCTTTTGATCACATTATTGATACTCCTTCACCACATTTACCACAACCACCACCGCAACCACCTCTCATGGGTCACCCTGTTTACTTTAACTACCATGACTATCATGACTCAACTTATCTTTGTTGTTTTCACAACTGAAACTTATTCTTTACTCTTAGGAATGAGATGAACCTAATGTTTGCTTACCTTGAATATCTTCTTACCTCCGCCATTGCCCCACCATCTCCACCTCATCCTTAAAACATTTTCAATACTTCTAAATAATGATTTACCTAAACCTTTTTCCCAAACCCAATATCTATGACTCAAGAATCATCTAGGATCTATGAAGTATTAATATTATTAGGGTAGTAGTGTTTAAATCTTAGTATATCTATGTATTGGAAGAAATTCATATTATCACGCATAAGCTTACGTTCCATATGAAGTAGTTTTGCTATGCGAGTATGAATTTTATATATTATGAATGAATGGTATCTGATTGTTATGAGGAATGTGTATGCATTATGACTTATATGGCTACTTCTTTTCTTTCTTAAACACACACACACACACACACACACACACACATATATATATATATGAGGTGAGATCCATAAAGAACATGATCATCTTAAAGAACAAATGGGTCAATCCTAACCACTCATTTTTTCATCATAAATAAAAAAACCACTTTCCTCTTTTTTCTTAAAAACTCAATATCAAGCAAAAAACGATAAAACGTTATAAACGACCAAAAATACACATCGCGAACGATATTTATTATTTTTTTTTTTTATATCTTTCTATAGAGGGCACTCTTTATATAACTTTGTGAAACGAACTAAAAAACTATTTTTTTTATCAATCACTACTTGACAAAATCACATTTGCTTTTAAGAAATCACAGTGATTGTGATACAAATCACAAGTGAAATTTTTTCAGACGTGAATAGAAAAAAAATAGGGGGGGGGGGGAAAGGGGGGTGAAAAAAAGAATCGTCGAAAGTATCGCGACGAGTATTTTTTTTATCTTTTTATAAAGGGGGCACTTCTATATGAGCTTTTCGAGACGACATATTTTTTTTGATTTTTTTTCAGTAACGTCTGAAAAAATCACACGTGATTTAATGAAATCACATGTGATTTGTATTACAAATCACATGCGATTTTTTCATACGTGATTGAAAAAAAATCGGGAAAAAAGTTCGTCGAAAGTATCGCGACGAGTATTTTAGTTTTTTTTTTTTTTTTATCTTTCGTATAAGTGCACTTCTTATAACTTTCGAGACAACTTATATTCCGAATCTTTTATTCCCTCTCGTCTGAAAAAACTCACATGTGATTTGTATCAAAATCACATGTGATTAACGTAACTACACATGTGAATTTTTCAGACTGAAGTACAAAACAATAATCGAAAAAAAAGTTCGTCGAAAGTATATAGAAGTGCCCCTCTATAGAAAGATGATTTAATTCTCGTCGCGATGGTATGTTTCGTTTTTGCGTAACGATAACGTTTGTGAGATTATTTAACTTTTAAAAAAATAGGATGAAATTGGGTTATTTTAATAAATAAAAAGAAAAATTAATCTACAACCATTAGATGAAAAAAAATGTGAAAGAGGTTGATAGATTGTAATAAAGCAAAAATTTTCCCTGAAAAAGGTGAGTTCATATATAATTGATAGATTGTACATCATCTAACTTAATAGATAGATATTTACATTTATGAAAATTGCAGGTTGTTATATATATATTTGTCGTAATCATTGCTACTTGTTAGAAATGTTCTCTTGCACTTGTATTTCTAACTTGGTTTTGTAGCAAAATATCGTAAGATCGATCCCTTGGTGCCCCAAACGAGCGAGAGTAAACATCAAGAGGGAGTCTTGGCATCATCAAATTCTTTCTCTCTACATCTCGATGATTAACCTTTTTGGATTCGACAAAAAGGGGGAGAAATTGATTAAAACTCATTAATAACTAGAAAAATTTATTTTTATTTAAAATGAGTTTATATTTTATCATCATCAAAAAGGGGGAGATTGTTAATACAAAAAATGCTTAAAACGTTATTTATATTTTTTGACTTATCTACGTTTTGAAGAGGACAAAATGTAAAAACATTCAAAATAAAAATAAATGTTTACTTGTTATTAATCGTAAACTTCCATTTCAACATATATAACTTAAGGTATGGATAAACAAATCATTAAACTTAATTAGTGATCAAGAAAATATTTTTTCTTCTTAATCCATCACTTTTCTACAAAACTATATTTTTACATAATTACATAAAATAGTTTTGTCAAATAAAAATAATGTTTTATTTAAAAACATAAAATTTGAAAATCAAATCCCCCCCCCTAAAAAAACGAAATAAAACTTACCAAAATTAACCTTCCCCACAAAACAACAAAAAATAGAGAGTCAGTCTAGGGCGGCCTCCTAAGGGCTTAGGCGGCCCCCAAATATATCTAGGACCGCCACCAGCTGACCGTTGGGGATTCCTGGCTATAAATACTGCACTATTCTCAGCAGAAAAATAGACCTCTTTGCACGATTTTTTAGTCTCCTTTCTATCTTTAAACATTCTTTCTCTCACTAAATATTTTGATCACTAACATTGTTTAATCTTGTTTTAAGTGATCAAATCTCATCTTCCATCTTCTTCTTTCTTCTATCAAGTGCAAGAGAAGAACACTCGTATTCACCAAGAAACGAAGTGTTATAGATTAGTGATTTCTCATCTCTTCTTCTAAGATTCAAAACTCTATTTTGATTATCTTGTGTAATTGTGTAAATCGGATTGTGTGTAAATCCGATAGTGTAGATTTTGTGATTGTGTATTACTTGTGAAGTGGTAGATTGGTTCTAGCTAAGATTAGGACTCGACATTTAGCTTAGTGTTAGAAAATAACGTAAGGGACGTATAAACGATTTTCTCCGCATGAAGGGAGCTTGTTGACATAGTGAAATCTCGAGTCGGATACTCGGGGAGTGGACTAGGGCGAAGAAGAGCTTCGTAGCCGAACTACTATAAAACTTGGTGTCTTGGTTTGATCATTCTTTCCTTTATCTCTTTATATTGCTTGTGTAGATATTACAATTAGATAGTTATTTTGATTGGTTCATATTGTTGAATTGGGTGAACATGTACTCGAATCTAACAATTTTAGAAGTAAAATTTTTAAACACTATTTAACCTGTAAACTATTCAACCCCCTTCTAGTTTCTACATTATAAACTAATTGTATTGCAAGTCTCGTCGTGGAAAGTTGAGGTATAAGCCCCAAGATTATAGATAACCACACCCGAGTGGCACATAAGACTTTGCAAACAATAGCCTATAATAGATCAAGTTTCATAGTTATTAGTCATGTTTATATTCTTTTCTGAAAACTCTTTTGTTTTTACATGAGTCACAACTTATAAAAACAAATGTAAACCACTAATACACATAACAATCATTGAACCAATCAACAATTAATAAATACATGTAAATTATAAACCGATGACAACCTTATTAATGGCCAACTAGGTATGATAAATATATATACTCAAATAAGGCTTCCACTTCTAAAGAATCGGGCCATATACATCGATAAAATCGATTGCGTAAGCCTTATACAAGTATATCTCACATAGCCCCAACCAGTCAAGGATGGAGTCTTCCCCAGCCTTAGCAATAAACTACAAAGTTGTAGTCTACTTAGTCGTAAATCTACCATAAAAAAATAAAAGTAAATATGTCAAGAAAATTTTTATACGATTTATTTTATACTAATTTTTTAGTGAACATATGTCAAGAAATCAGCCAACTAAAAAATTAAATCAAGCACACACATAACAAGTTAAATCATTGGATCTTGCATGAATAACAATTAACACTTAATCAAGAATCATATATCAAATTATATTATCCATGATAAACATGCATGTGTTCAACACGTATAATCAATTAAACAAGTAATTCAAGATAAACAAGTAAAAAACGACCAATTATAGCAAATAATACATCGTTTTAACACGTAAAATTTTGAACAACCTAGGGTTTTCTTCTAATTAATTTTGAAAACCATAAAGATCGAATATTTTTACAAGAAAATCGCCATAAGGGCTTAATAAAATTAAAGAACAAGAAAACCATGTGAATCATACGATTTTTGGTTCAATTTTACATTTTAGGTAATCAATTACATTATACGATGACTCGTAATGCCACTGTTGTAATTTAGACACATTAACAAGTAATAACATGAGTAAACGCATCGGATAAAGATCACGTATAGCATAAGTTAATTAACCTAACTAATTACCTTGATTACCTTTTCCTTGTGATTATCGAAGATCAAACGGAAAACCCTTTGTTTTAGGGTTTATAAATCGAACCACCAAGAAACAATAAAGATTCAAAAGAGTTAAATCCTCTATGGTTTCACACACACGTTTTACTAATGATTCAATAAGAATGCTAGTTTTTGATTCACAATAAGCAAGACAAATCACTTGATTCTTGAAACCAAAAATCAAAACCCTTGGTGTAGGGTTGAGATGATCGACACAAGAAGAGGAGGAGAGGAAGAAGAAAAGTCTTGCTTAGGGTTTTTTAAAATTAGTGAATAATGAACCATGAGGGTTCATTATATAGGCTAGTAATCTTAGAGTGCAAGGCAAGCAATCCTTCTTCTCTTGGGATACCATATTCGGCCGACTTCCACAAAGATTGGAAAGATTCAAAAACTTTTCATTCCTTGTATTTATAATCAAGTCATTTACTTAATTATTTAACGACCTTTAGTAACTATTGTTAAATAACTATTTATTTAACAACCGTTAGTGCTTATTATGAAATATAATTAATAAATATTAATTATATAATTGAATCTTAAACGTAATGTGTGCGACTTTATAGGCTCACGCATTCCCGAACATATATTCATTTGTGATATAAACATATCCAACAAATAATTGTGTCTCATGAGTGATTGAGGATGAGGTTTATTCTTCATCACAATTTGCTGTTTTGTTAACTATTGACTATTTGTTGGGTTCGCTTGTAAGTTATACGAGTAATACTAATGTACGAAGGTCTACAACTAAGCTTATTAATTAAAAAAATAACTAGAAAAATGTAAGTGAATTAGTACTTTTTCGTGGATGTTGGATATAAGAAAGAGTTAATTGCCCAAAAATGTATTATACTTGTCACTTTTTGTCATTGTATGTAGCCAACTATTTTTTTTCATTGTGTCGCTCAATTTTTGAATTCGTGCTATTGTGTGTATTCTGCGACTATTTCTGCATGTAAAATGACCATTTTACCCTTCAAAATTTTAAAAAAATAAGGGTAAAATGGTGACAAAATACATACAATAGCACGAATTTAAAAGTTGAACGACACAATAGCAAAAAAATAGTTGAGTACATAGAATGACAAAAAAATGACAAGTATAGTACATTTTTAAGCAATTAACCCTATAAGAAAACATATTTATAGATAAAAAGACTTAAAACAAATTTATCATTTAACTTATCCTCGCAACATAATTTAATCTAGAATGTTATCCGTACAAAGCAGCGGTTTTGAAAGCATTAAAAAGAAAAAACTAAAAACTAATAAAAATATATCAAAATGGATGTTGAATTAAAGAGCGCAAAATTTTAGAAAATATAGTGTAGTTAAATCATAAAAAAAATTAGAAAAAAATATTTTAATTTAAAAATAAAAGTGGGTTTTTAATTAAGAAGTGACACATGTCACTTTAAGATGTTTTTCCTTAAAATTAGATAGATGATCAAGATTGCACATAACAAAATGTTGTTACAAAAGGTTGTTACATAAAATAAGATGAATGTGTTTGTTGTTAAAAAAAATGATATTTCCATAAAAAAAAGTCTGAATTCTTAGACTTTCTAATTATAGAAGGTCTTAAATGCTTTATAATACTATGTATTTAAATAATTTAATAATCAGATTGATGGTATTATAGTTATAAAGATTAATCATTAATCAGATGAAACATCATTGTCATTCTTCCTTGCACTCACGAATTACCCTACACATTAAAAGTAAATTGGCAAAACAAATAAAGGTGGAATCTTTTTTATTTGTCTATTATCTATTTATAAGAAAAAAATAATTGATATGTTTACAAAATTGACTAAATCAAAATGATAATTATTTATTGGTTTGTAAATACAACATTTGGCGAAGCATTCTTCAGGAGGTGGAAACATTGAAGATAAAAGGTATACACTTAAATAATTTTATGCAGAAAAAGCTTGGCAATGGTGTGGATACTTATTTTTGGGAGGATTTGTGGCATGGAGACATGGTTTTGAAACAAAGATATCCTAGGCTTTATGCGCTGGAAGTGAAGAAGACTGTCGATGTGGCTTCTAAACTGTGTCAGGAGAACTTGACCTGGTCTTTTCGTCGTGCTCCTAGAAGCGGGGTGGAACAAGATCAGTTGACGGATTTGACCACTTACGTGGAAGGTGTTGTTCTTGGTGTCACGCCTGATAGGTGGTATTGGACGCTTGATGGGTCAGGTGAGTTCTCGGTAGCTTCGGCTAGAAAGATTATTGATGATAACAGGTTTCCGGAAGTGTCTACTAAAACTCGATGGATAAAAGTGATGTCAATCAAGGTTAACATTCATGCGTGGAAGGTAAGAATGGATTGTTTGCCTACCCGTCTTAATGTATCCCGGAGAGGTATAGATATTACGTCTATTCTTTGTCCCGTTTGTAGTAGCGTCACGGAATCGTCAAGTCATTTATTTTTTGATTGCCTTGTTGCGAAAGATAA
>BQNB010132639.1:0-18594 GCA_026074375.1 Tanacetum coccineum
AAAAAGTCAAAAAGACTGTATTCACCCTCTTTACGGTTCTACAATTTGTATCAGGGTAGTTTACTTTTTTCAAGTTTTAAATCCTTCCTGAGAAGTCGTTTCAAGTTGAAAACTTCTTTTTAAAAAATTTGATATCCTAACTTTTGTTTTTGAAAAAGTTGAGTAAGATTCACGGCTTAAGAGAACTATGTCGAGGGGTGTTTTATGCAAAGACCGCCTTTGTTAGAAGCTGATGGGTTTTGCTTTTGGAAGACCTGCTTTGAGACTTGCGTTAATTCCAAAGATCACTTTCAAGATGATGCATAGTATGAGTATGTTGGTCCTAAGTACAAGAAGATTCAAGGATGCACAATGTTAGGTCTTGAATTAGCTTGAATCACACGATATTGAACGACATAGAATAGAGAGAATTAAGAGAGGAAGGCAAGTCTTTCACAATTTCCAAATTTTATAACAAAATTGAAAAGGGAGGGAAAATAATATTGTTACAAGCCTTAACCACCTAATGGTGATTAGGTGGCTATTTATAGGAGAGGAAGGAGAGCTTCCCTTCCTTTTTTTTCTTAATTTTGCTATTTAGTCCCTAGTCTTTGGATAATATTCTATTTTCTACTTTTAGCATATTTCTCCTTATTACAAAATACTTTCTACTATGAAAAATAAAGACTAAACACTAAAAATAAATAAAACCACTTAAAGTATCATAATCGATACTTTTATGATCCTAACAATCTCCCCCTAAGGGTCGATTATTTTAGGCGTTCCCTTCTTGATCCTAGTGGTCTTCCGTTCATGTACATTTCCCAATGTCTCATTTGATCACGATGCTTCAACCGCTCTTCAATCTCTTCCTCAAACAATTACAGGTATTCAACATCTTTATTACTGAGACTTGGAGTTACATACCTATGCTTTACATCATTATTATAGCTCTTTAACCCTTCTAAGACTCTTTTTAATGTAGCATCACAGAACTTATAAACCTCTTGATGTATCATCACTCTCTTTTCTTTCTTGTCGTTCTTATATATAATGCCATACACGGGCTCAAAGACTATAGAGAACACCTTGTAATTTTCAATGCCTGGGAAACTAATTGTTAGTGCAGTAAGATTGACCTTCTGTTGATAGCTTTCCACGCCTAGCTAAAAATCATGTACTCTTGCCCAGATCACTATACTCCTGGTGAAGACTGACAATGACCACAATAAACTAGTCTCAGCATAGTCGTCTACCTTGTGGTTATTAATTTGCAGATACATATCCTCAATATTATTCTTGTTGAGTTTTTTGTAATCTGACACTGTGATTGACACTATGCTACCATTTGCTCTTCTTGAAACAATATTTGTGATAAACTTGTGCTCATGTCCTAGTTCCCAATAAGTCTTGATGATTTAAACAATCTTTGAATTTGAATAGACTATTTCCTTTGGCTTTTTGGGCTCTTTTTGTTTCTTGATATAGAAGATCTTTGCATGTGGATTCTTCCAATGTTCGACATTGTATCAAGCATATGGATTAAACTTCTTTACACATTTGTCTACCTATCTTGAAGTTCTTTCTTCAATATAATCATTAGGAAAGATAAATGCATGAAACTTATGAAGAGACATCATAATCTTCTCAGGTCATGAGCTTCCTTTCTTTAGGTACAATAGATCTTGATTAACCAGAGATAGTGTAGGAGCTTTAAGATCTCTTTGGCAGCTTTGAACAACTAGAGTAGGCCTTTGTGGATGTGATGAGACTAAGATTCCATTCCTGCTTTCCCACACAATATCATTCTTCAAGAATTTTTGCATCTGATCAATGTGGTATTGAAGCTTATCTCCTAAAGTGCATCGTTGTCTCAACATTTCGTCAACAACTTTGTGTAGTTTTGCTTCATCAACAGTATGTGACATTTCATCTATAAGTTCTTGTAACACTTTCTCAGTTGGAATCTCATCATCATCTGTAGCATAAGAATCCATCTAAAAATCAAAGTCATCTAATTATTCTTGATCACCTGATGTTGATGGACCTTGTTCACTTTCAAAGTCTTGACCAAATGATGATTCTCCAAACACAAAGGTTTCATGCTCAGACGTCTTCTGCTTCTTTGCACCATTCTCCCCCTCAAGATGAGCATCATCATGAGGATCATCCTAATCTCTTGGGTGAAAGACAGAAGGTCTATAAGGAGTAGTAGCCACATAAAGTCTTTCAAACTTATACTTGAGAGCGAGCTATTGTTGTTGTTGTTCTTGTACAGAGGTTGGTGTGGCTTGAGTTGGGTGTACATGAAAAATATGACCTGACATATAATTCCTGATCGATGAATCAACCTACGAGGGAATGTGGTTAGAGATAGCATCATTAATCTGTGAAGAAATCTCAGATAAAAAATGCTCACGTTCCTTACATTTGCAATCATCTTTGCCATATCCGCTTAATTCTGTTGTCTTACCATTATGAGCCCTTGTGCAACATATATTGGAACTTGTGTCTTTGTAAGCTCCTTGAATCGATCATCTACCATTGTGGGCAACGAATCTTCCATGATTTCTTGTATATGTTAAGCAAGCACATTAAACTTTTTTCTCGGCACGAACCTTGTCTTTTTTGATGCTCAAAGAGATAACCGTATCGTCCATGCAATTCATCAAAGAGACTTCTGTATCATTTAAAGCGTCCAGGCTTGGGTTTGAACAAGGATAAGAGTCGGTTTGTAGCAGATATTTTGAATGAAGATGATGATGGTGTAGAAGATGAAAGGGGTGAATCATTTATCGTCAATTCATGGAGTTTCTCAGTATCCGAAGATATGAGAGTAGAATGAGTCCTAGGGGATCTAATTGTTGTGGGGGATGGTGTACTCCTAGACTCCTATACATGCTTCCTTTTTTCCCTTTTTTCAACTCATAATCATCCTTTGCTGACTTTCCTCCTCTTCATCAATATTTACTGGTTGCACTTCAGCAGTTATCTCCACCTCTGGACTTTCCTTATCACTCCTGGGCTCTAACCTAGTCTCGAGAATATTTTGAGTATCATCTTGCCTAAGGATAGAACTATTGACCTCAACATTCTCTACATTGTCTGCTCCTTCAACCAGTTTCTTAATCTCCTCAGTAATTAAGTGCTCCTTAACTTTTTGTACATTTTTCTTTGCTTCAAGCTCATCACGACTTTTCTGCTTAGCAAGGCTTAGTTGAATGGTATTTTATAAGATAATGTCATCAGCCTCAGCAGTAGTTGGGATTGGTGTTGGTGGAGTAAGTCGAGTTGATCGTCTTTAAGGAATACAAAGTCTAATAACGGTAGACTTTCATAGAGCACTTGATTCTCCTCCATCCATCTCAGGGTTAGGTGACCTAGAGGCGCTAATTGTCCTATGCGTTCCCTGGGTAGACTCAATTGGATATGATTGAGTCGTAGGAACATCTACCCCAAACACCACAACATACATCCGATAATGATCCGTGAGCTTTATCTCATCCGTGATCATCCAACTTGGAATCTTCATTCCAACATCGTCATTGTGCTTCCCTGAATTGAATAAGTTCTTAACCATCGCATCATCTTCCAAATTGTGGTACTTATCACGAGCTCTATGAGAAATCTCAGGAAATACAGTCATGTAGTGTCTTACAATGAGTTTTGTGAATCTTGGATAAGGAATTTGTGTTGATGATTGTTCGAGTGCATAATGCAGTCCTTTTAATAGTAGCTCAGCATAATCTACATGTATATTGTTGACAAAACAATACAACATCTGCATTATTTGCAAAGGCGGTCGTAGTAAGAAATCAAGAAAATATCTTGCCAAGTGTCTGCCATGGTTGTACAAGTCCCGTCGTCTTAAAGTTAGATGGTGATCTTAACTCCAGAGTAAAATCAAGAGTATTAAAAAAGAATGGAACCATTTCTAAAAACTTTAGAGCAGCAATAAATCCTTCATAATTGTTATCGATAGCTTGAGGCAGATGAAAGATTCTTTTGTAGTCATTAAGAGTCATTGTGATCTCTTTTTGATCAAGCACATACTTGAGCCTAAACTTTGATCCATCTTCTTGCAAAGTATGCTAGAACTGCCCCAAGTAAATCTATGGCACTGATGAAGAAGCAACAATGCTGAATCTGAGAGGATGGTTCTGAATGATGTTTGCCATGATTTTGCTTTCATTCAGATACAACGGATTATCAAGATCGATCTTCTTGTTAGCATCTATGAGTGCATAGCGTTTGTTGCGTGGACACAATTCATCTTGATGAACATCAGCTTGTCTTTGTGGTTATGCCATGATGAATTCTAAATGATTGATGACAAGATGTTAGATAACAAACAATTAATGTAACATTTTTGTCTCTTTCCGCTCTATCTGTTTTATATGTTCTGGCAATCTTTTTGAACATATTTTTGATCAATTTGTTTCTCATGTGCTTACTCTTGCTTTTTCTAACAAACTTCAGATTTGCGTTTTCGCGTATGGTTTTTGTCTCTTTTTTTGTTTATAATATCCTCACCAGAAATTCTTTGTGAAATAATACTCTTTCAATAATGATGAAGATATTCTCTGATTTTGAATCAGACTCATATTTGAAAAATTGAAGAGATATCATTCTTATTCTTAAAACTTTTTTGTGAAAGAGTGCCATTTTTGACACAATACAGAAATTTAAGAACTTTTTCAAAAATCATTTATGGAAAAGCATTTATTTTTTGATAACATAGAATCAGTCAAACCCAATTCATCAACTGAATGGTCACTAAGTCAGTCACTCCTCATTTTTATTTATTGTAGAAAATGGTCAAAACCGGACATGACTTAGACCACTTAAACAATTGAGAATTGAATTATCAGATTCTAGTTATTTTGAAATTCTTCATTTTTGCTTCTTGTATTAAATCTTATACCATGTAAACAAACACATCTAATTCAACAACTGAATGGTCACTAAGTCACTCACTCCTCATTATGTTCAATGCAGAAAATGGTCGTAACCGAACATGGCTTAGACCACTTAAACAATTGTGAATAAGCATATTTGACACAAAGTAAAAATATCATCAAAACTTGATCACTTGTTTTCAATTTTTGTGGTACCTTTTTCATAAACGTTTGAAATTCAACTTCACATGAGATACTGATCTTGTTATTTACAGACATTCGAGCTTTAGACAATACATTCAGACATTTATCATTATCACGCACTAAATCTAATAAGCCCTTAAAAATTTTTGTAAGTTTAGCAACAAATTCGACACTTCCGATATTGACAGTTGACTTTTTCAATGTTGACTTCCGAATTTTGTCTTTCACAGATTTAACTCTTCCGAATTTGATCCTTGTCAAATTTGTTTTGTCGAAAATGAATTACTGAACCACTTTTGCAACAAATTCGATCTAATAAAGATTTAAAGAATCCATTTTGATCAATATTTAGCATTTATTCACATTTTAATCAATTTTGACAAATCTTGAAGACTTCCGAATTTTGACCATCATGTCGAATTTGAATATTTTTGAAGATTTATCAGTTTAAATCATAATTAATAATACACAAACATCATTATTAGCATTATTACGCCTAAATCTATCATCAATTATCAAAATCCCTAAATTCATAAACCCTAAATCTTATCA
Organism: Tanacetum coccineum; assembly: GCA_026074375.1. Classification (NCBI taxonomy): domain Eukaryota; kingdom Viridiplantae; phylum Streptophyta; class Magnoliopsida; order Asterales; family Asteraceae; genus Tanacetum; species Tanacetum coccineum. The sequence continues at coordinate 5,634 of BQNB010132639.1, forward strand.
AATTTCATTCGATCTCAATAACGTCTCAAAAAGCCATTTTCAAGACATATGACACCAACCTTACTTACGTTTAAGAAGAGGAAAACTTTGTGATCGTTGTAATGAACTCAAAATCAAAGATTTAATTTTCTCGTCTTTTTCGACAGCAAATTCGGAATAAAAGAAAATAAGAAATGAATTATAATTCCTATTTATACCGTCCGAAATTGAAAGTTTGGAAAGTGACACTTTCAGTCCTTGTGGTTTTTCCTTCTGAATTTTGTTTTGAAAAATGACAGTTTTGGCCCTTATAGTTTTAGATATCAAGTTTTATTACCAAAAATTCAAAAACTCCCCCTTGAAATATGATCCCTTTGCACAGTTAGCCCGTTATTAGAATTTTGCTTTTTCAAAGACCAGATTTTTGAAAAATAAAGAAAAACTCCCCCTCGAAATTATACCTGATGACATCAAATAACGTTACTTTTATAGCATTATTTATCCCATGTAAATAACCCATTTTGTATAATTATTGCAAATAATTGTTACTTAATCATTTGTATTTGAGAATTGTAGTAATTATGGAGTACTTGGTGAAGATTAGCAAAAAGGCATGCATTCTAGAGCTTAAACGAAGACATTTGAAGATTACTGTTCTGACATCCAATACGTTGTATCCATCAAGGAAGATACGGCATATATGTGCCTGCACTTCACTAAAGACCACGAAGGAATGATGATCAATACGCCGTATCTAGAGAAGATCTATACGCCGTATTCAAGTTATAGTAATAAAATATTTTGGAAGATATCGAACATGGTCCCTACTCTAAGAAACCCCCGATACGCCGTATTGATCTCAGTCAATACGTTGTGTCGACCAAATTCCAGACCTTATAAATAGAAAACCTAAAAATGGGTTTTTAGTGTGATAAATCATATTTTTGATACCTCAACCATAAAAGTCGATTTTCAATAGAGAAGAAGAGCAGAAGAGCTCCAACATAGCAATTAATTCCATAGGAAACAACTTCTAATCTCCTATACTCTTCTAATTGCTTAGTTTTTGGTATCATTCGTTAACTCGGTTAGTTTGCATTGGCTAAATTATTACTCGTGTATTGATTATGGCGTTTGAAGACTAATACCATAACTGGGGGAGTGGGTATTTTCCAAATAACGTGAAAGATCTGAGAATGTTTGGTTTTGTTTATCTCGAATTGCTTAATTTACGTTGATTGCTTGGTATATGTTTATTCATTTTAACTTGTTTACGTGCTTTTGTATGCGACCTATCATTCAACTGGATCTAGTGATACAGACCAAGTAATCTAGATGTCGGGATGGCTCTCCATATAGTGATTTATACATCTAGACCAATAGGATCACGAATAATAACCTATCTTTGCCTTTAGATCCCTTGGGATCAACGAGTACGTTCTCAATTAATTGGTAAAGACTTGGTTAGTGGACTACTAGTGTATAAATTGCCTTTAAGCAGTAAGTGGGTAAAGTCACTATGAGCTAGGGTTTAATAAGATCACCATTGGTTTAATCCCTAAGATAGATTATAATCAGCAAATAAGGATGTTTTATGTGGATATGTTTAATTGTGACAGAATTCTTCGTATCTAGGTCTTAGGAAGAAGTACCGCCTAAGTCTTAAAAATGATATACCGCCTCGAGATAAGTAATCATTGCACCAAATAAATAAACCAAAATTCTAATTGGATTAATCATGGCTAATACAGTTTTCTTATATTTGGCTAGACCGCTCTTTTATCTTCTATTAATTTACTTGTGTATGTTATTGTGTCTTAATTTGATTTTAGTCACCACAAAACTCGTGCCAGTCCCTTAGGCTAAAAACCACCCTTATCCGTTAGATTTAGGATTAACATAGGTTTAGTGTAGTTTTAACATAGAATAGGATTAACTTAGTTTAGATAACCAAAATATTAATAAATTAAAAGATTATATCTCGCTCTTAGTGATCGACATCCTACTTACCACGAAACTCCCATCTGACTGGGTACACTGCCCGTTAAAGTGTTGATTTTGGTAAAGTCGGCATAATATAAATTTAAAACTTGAAACATAAATTACAACCACACAACGACACATCAAGTTTTTGGCGCCGCTGCCGGGAAGTGAAAACTTTAATCTTGATTTTTATTTGATATTTTGGTTTTTAACATTAGAATAATCTAACCCTTAGGATTAGTGTAATTTAGATTAGTGTATAATTCTATATAATTCTGTATATTTGTTTGTTTAATTATTTATTATTTTAGTTGTTTGTGTGTTTAATTATTTTCTTATACACTGTTCTGGTCGATAACCTGATACGACGTATCCACTTCCATTGGATACGGTGTATCCATCTTTCTAAACCAATACAACGTATTTGACTCTAAACATCAATACGACATATTCAATTTACCGAATACGGCGTATTAGTCTATTTGACCGTTTTTATGTCCTAACGAATTTATTACAGGTTAAAATGGACGACCCCAACATAACTATGGAAGAATACATCAGGCTTGAGGATGAAAAAGCTCGTAGGTGTGGTAAGGTGTATAACTGGGAAACTGCTACGTATGGTAAGATCTGGTATGATGAAGACGTTCACGACCTCAGATCTGTTGAAACTAAATTCCCAGCTATAGTCTTTGATGACGCGTTTACATCTGAAGTAACGCTCTCCAATGAACCCACGGTAAGTCCTCTTAACGACAATAAAATTGACTTTAGAATACCGTTTAACGAATCCGACGATGAAGATTACACAGTGATTTTCGACAAAAACTCATTTTCTTATAAAATAATTTATGTCGACAATTTGAAAACGGATTCAGAAATTGATAATGATAAAGTCAATATGCCTTCGTTTCCATCACCCAAGCCTACTGTCAGTTATTTTGATGATTTAGACTACTTTAAAGATTTTGAGAAAGAATTTCCAGCCATTGTTTACAATGATGCTCTAACGTCTAGATTAGATTCTTTAACTGAACCTATTGTAAGTCTTCAACATATCGATGAATTTAATTTAAAAGATGAAACATCATTGTCCGAATGTGATGAAGAAGAACAAAACATTTTATACTTTAATGATCTATTTCCTTCTAACGTAATTTATCCCGATGATTCAAAATCGAATAAGGATAATAATGATGATAAAATCGATATTAAACAGTCTTCAGGGGGTAATGTAATAAATACCGATGATGGTGCCTATGCAAATGGGTCAAATAAGCTTTTGGAAACAAGTCATGGTAAATCTAATAAATTTTCAAAGCTGAAAATTTTATCAAGGAATTAAATGTTAATATCATGACTTGGAATCATCTTAACAAAGGGATGTCATTCATTTTCCTAATCAAGAATTTGTATGTGCCATTTCGCATCCCGTTCGACCCCAAATTGTTTTATAAGGATGAGATTAAATTGGGGAAATCTAACTTAAAGACTTTTTTGTAAACAAAAGTGTTTACCGGGAGACAACTCAGAATGTATTTTCAATTTTTTGAATCGAGTCTGTCTTCCCAAACTATCTATATGACGTATCCAAACCCCATTGATACGGCGTATTAACCTTCTATACGTTATCCAGTCTTTATTTTCAGCACAGTCTATACGACATATTCATTAAATGAATACATCGTATTAGACGACTGACCAGTCAATACAGGTTCCAATACGACGTATCCTGGGGTATGATATGGCTTATTGATCTCTTGTACAATTTCTTTAGTTTATTTATAATTAACCATAGGTACCGAGATAGGATTTTGCATGCTTTTCCTATATTTTGCACAGGACCCGCTGCAAAGAAATCGATGAAGTTAGTGAAGTAATGATCATCTAGAATCGTGTATGTGTTGTAGTCATGCTAGTATCCAGACGCATTTACAACACACATTCTTGCTCATAAACTCAACTTGAAGAATCTATCGAGCAAAATATCAAGGGAGATTCTGTTGGGTTTATAGATATGATGATTACAAAACTACATGTGCTTATATGAAGATGAATGAAACAAAAGGGCTTAATATGACACTTTGGTATTCTACATATGGAAGAATTAAAAGCTGGAAGATTTCCATAAAGATATACATTGAAAAGTCAAAGAATATCAAAGATAACTTCCTTAATACACTAGGTTTTCTTTTAAACCCTATATAAAAAGGGTATTAGGCGTCTGGTATAGGTATCCAGATCTCACATGAGAGTCGTGTAAACATAAAGGTGTCGTGTGTGTTTGTATAATAGAGTAGAATAGTATAGACGTCTATAGTTTAGCCTCAAGGATTGTAAATCCCTGTTAGTAGTTAGAGTAACCGATCTATTCTGATCAAATAGTATTTGGGGCTGTGATTGATTTAAAGAAAAACCTTGAAAACATCATTGTTATTATTATTATTTCGCTGCATAATTGTTTATCTTTAATGTTTGTAATCCTAGATGAGAACTAATCATTCTTGAGTCCTAATAGCGATCTAAGGGGTTATAACAGACTCCACAATTGCTATTAGAGCCTCTGGCTCATTCAAAGACTTTGTTGTGTATCAGATGGATATGAAGAGTGCATTTCTATATGGCAAGATTGAAGAGGAAGTTTATGTCTGTCAACCTCTAGGGTTTGAAGATCCAGAGTAGCCTGACAAAGTTTATAAGGTAGAAAAGTACATCAAGCTCCTAGAGCTTGGTATGAGACTCAATCTACTTATTTATTGGACAATGGATTTCAGAGAGGCCAGATAGATAAGATTTTGTTCATTAAAAGAGTCAAAAGTGATATTCTAGTAGTTTAAGTATATGTAGATGATATCATTTTTGGATCTACTAAGAAGGGTTTATGCACTGAGTTTGAGAAATTGATGCACAAAAAATTCTAGATGAGTTCTATAGATGAGCTTACCTTCTTCTTAGGATTACAAGTGGCTCAGAAAGATGATGGGATTTTCATCAGTCAAGACAAGTGTGTGGATGAAATTTTGAAGAAGTTTGGTTTTTTAATTGTGAAGACAACAAGTACTCCTATGGAGACTTCAAAGCCATTGCTCAAAGATGCAAAAGCTGAAGATGTTGATGTTCACTTATATAGATCAATGATTGGATCATTGATGTATCTAACAGCTTCTAGGCCTGATATAATGTTTGTTGTATGTGCTTGTGCAAGATTTCAAGTCACACCTAAAGTTTCACATCTTCATGCTGTGAAGAGAATCTTTAGATACTTGAAAGGTCAACCTAAATTGGGCCTTTGGTATCCTAAGGACTCACCATTTGACTTGGAAGCTTATACTGACAGTGACTATGCTGGTGCATGTTTAAACAGGAAATCCACAACAGGAGGTTGTCAATTTCTTAGGAGGAAATTGATCTCATGGCAATGTAAGAAGCAAACTATAGTTTCCAACTCTACTACTGAAGCAGAATATGTAGCTGCATCTAGTTGTTGTGGACAGGTGTTATGGATTCAAAATCAAATGCTGGATTATGGATACAATTTCATGAATACCAAGATTTTCATTGACAATGAAAGCACCATCTGCATTGTTAAGAATCCAGTGTTTCACTCAAAGACTAAGCACATTGAGATTAGACATCACTTCATCAGGGATTCATATGAGAAGAGATTAATTCAAGTGATCAAGATTCACACTGATCATAATGTTGCTGATTTATTTACAAAGGCATTTGATGTTAGCAGATTTCAATAATTGATTGCAAGTATTGGAATGCTTAACCTCTGAAGTATTGATTGAGAGGAGGTTAATTGTGTTACTATAAAGCTAATTATACATAAATGATGCTTGTAATGAAATGGAAATGCTGCATAACAACAAGCAGAAGTGGGTGAAGGGTCAGGAAATCCCACTGAACCAACACACATCCATAACTGCTTCACTATCTAATCTTGAACCAATCATTGTTCCATCATTATCTTAACCCAAAAAGACTTAAAAACATAGGAAAGCCAAAAGGCCCACTGAGATATCTCAGTCTAGCGGACCTATTCCCCTTGTAGTAGATGAGACTGTCATTTAGGAGTAGGAAGACAGAATGGAAAGGGCTGTCACTACTGCTTCTAGCTTAGAAGCAGAGCAGGACAGTGGTAACATAAATAGGACTCAATCCATGGCAACACTTAATGAGTCTTTTCCTTAGGGAACTAATTCAGGTAGTGGTCCCAGGTGCCAAGATACCATATTAGGGGGGTGCAGAAGCTCAAATTAGGTTTGAGGCTGCATCTAAATAGTCTAATGATCCACCTCTCTCAAGAGTTAACACACTTGGAAGTAGGGCAGACAGCATGGAACTAAAAGAATTGATGGAATTTTGTACCAAACGATTTGAAATGGATATTGATTTGTGATATAAAAACAAATAGAGTGAATTGGTAAGAAAAAGAAATGAGAGATATAGTGAGCTGAAAAATAGACAAAGAGTTGTGTGATATAAAAACAGATAGAGTGAATTGGTGAGAAAAAGAAATGAGAGATATAGTGAGCTGAAACACAGAAAGAGAGTTGTGTGATATAAAAGCAGATAGAGTGAATTGGTGAGAAAAAGAAATGAGAGATATTGTGAGATTAAAAACAGAAAGAGAGCTTCTAAGAGTTAAAATTCATGATGGAAATGCTTTTTGGATTAAAATTAGAGTTAATGTTGGTGTATCAAAGTTAATGTTGCTAAGCTTAAACTTACTACTGCCAGTATTAGTTAATGCTGCTAAGCTTAAACTTATTGCTACCAGTATTAGTTAATGCTGCTAAGCATAAACTTACTACTGCTGGTTAAGTTAATGTTGCCAGACTTAACTTACTACTGCTATTTCAAGTTAATGTTGTTGAGGGGAATTTCATAAATACTTTGATTTAGGGTTTCAATCACTCATTTGATCGATTTTACACTTTGATATACTCTCTTATCATAAACCCTAACTCAATTTCATCTTTAATCCTTAAAACCCATCACAATGTCGACCCTAAAATTCGCTAAAACACATAATCTAGTCGCATTCTTAGATAAACCTGAAGAAAGTGAGGGGTTTGAGCAAATCATTGATTTTCTGAATGCAAGTTCTATCAGATATGCGCTAACGGTGAATCCAACCATCTATACTTTATGCATTAAGCAGTTCTGGGCTACTGCTAAGGTACAAACTGTCAATGAGGAAGTGCAGATACAAGCCCTAGTAGATGGGAAGAAGGTGATCGTTACTAAAACAAGTGTAAGACGAGCTCTTCACCTAAAAGATGCTAAAGGAACAGATTGTCTACCTACTGCTACCATTTTTGCAGAACTGGAAAGAATAGGGTATGAAAACCTTACACGGAAGCTTACTTTTTACAAAGCATTCTTTTCTCCTCAATGGAAGTTTTTAATTCATACAATTCTATAATGCCTTAGTGCTAAGATAATTGCATGGAATGAATTTTGTAGTACTATGGCTTCTGCTATCATCTGTCTTGCCACAAACCAAATATTTAACTTTTCCAAGTACATTTTTGACAATATGGTAAAGAACTTGGAAGGTGGGGTTAAATTTCTAATGTATCCAAGGTTTGTGCAAGTGTTCCTGGATAAACAAGTTGAAGATATGTCCAAATATATAGAGATCTATGTTACCTCCTCCCATACCAAGAAGATTTTTGCTAACATGAAGAGGGAAGGAAAGGGATTTTCTGGTAGGATCATACCTTTATTTCAAACTATGATGGTTCAAGCTCCTGAAGAAGTGGGTGAAGGGCACTACTACTCAACCATCTACATCAAGACCCCAAAAGAAACAGTCAAGAAGGAAACAGAGGAAGGACAGTGGTCCTACAGAGCCTATCACTGATGAGGCTACCAATGAGGAGCATGTGCCTACCCCTTCCTATGATCCATCTCAAAGTGGTAAGGATAGAATGCAACTTAATGAATTGATGGACCTTTGTTCCAAACTATCTGATAGGGTTCTTACCCTGGAAAATACAAATACTTCTCAAGCTGCAGAGATTGCCACATTGAAGGAGAGAGTTAAGAAGCTGGAGAAGAAAAGGAGGTCCAGAACTTACAAGCTAAGAAGATTGTACAAGGTTGGTTTGTCAAGCAGGATTGAATCCTCTGATGATGCTAGTTTGGGTGCTTAGGAGGATGCATCCAAACAAGGGAGGAAAATAGCTGATCTTAATGTTGATACAAAGGTGACCTTGATTGATTAGACTCAAGGGAGAAATGATGAAGACTTGATGTTTGATACTGGTGTTCTTAATAGTGATGAGGTGTTTCAAGAGCCTATGGTTAATACTGCTACAACTACAAGTTCAATTCCAGTTAGTGCTGCTGATCCAGTTACTACTACTGGTGAAGTAGTTACTACTGCCAGTGTTGAAATTCCAGAAGAATTTACTCTTGCTCAGACTTTGATATAGATTAAAAGTGCAAAACCCAAGGCTGTTACAACTGCTGCTACAACAGTTACACCTGCCAGCTCAAGACCAAAGACAAAAGGAATTGTCTTTCATGATCAGGAGGAGCAGGCACCTGCATCTACACCAATAGTTTCTCCTTCACAACTTCCATAGGCTAAAGACAAAGGCAACATAAAAATGGTTGAGCCTGAAAAACCTTTAAAGAAGAAAGATCAAATTGCAATTGATGAAGAAGTTGCTAGAAATCTTAAAGCTCAACTACAAGCTGAATTGAAAGAAGAGAGGCTTTCAATACAAAAGGAAGAAGAAGCCAACATAGCTTTAATTGAATCATGGGATAAGACACAAGCTATGATGGATGCTGACTTTCAATTGGCTCAACAAATGCAAACAAAAGAACAAGAATAGTTGAGTATTGAAGAAAAGTCAAAGGTGTTTGTAGAACTCTTAGAGAAGAGAAAGAAACACTTTGCAGCATTAAGAGCTCAAGAGAAAAGGAACAAGTCGCCAACTAAGGCACAAAAGAGAAATACAATGTCTACCTATTTGAAAAACATGGTTGGATACAAACACAATCAGCTGAAGAGCAAAAGTTATGATGAGATCCAGGAGATATTTGATAAAGAGATGAAAAGGGTAAACACTTTTGTAGACATGGATACAAAGTTGGTGAAAGGCAGTAAGACAAAAGCGGAAGGAAGTTCTAAAAGAGCTGGAGAAGAACTTGAATCTGATAATTCAAAGAAGCAGTGGATAGATGAACATGTAGAAGCTAAAGGAGATGATAATCAAGAGGAAGCAGAGATGAAAAACATATGGAGATAGTTCAAGATGATGAGGTACCAATTGATGCTATACCTCTAGCCACTAAGCCTCCAGTCATAGTTGAATGAAAAATCACCAAAGAAGGAAAGATGGGATACTTTCAATTGATAAGAGCTGATAAAAGTTCAAAAAGGTATTCATCTATGATTTGGATGCTTCAAAATATTGACAGGGAAGACTTAGAAACACTCTGGAAGTTGGTTAAAGCTAAACATGGGAATACAAGGCCAGAGGAGGCATATGAAAGAGTGTTATAGGGTGATTTGAAGGTGATGTTTGAACCAGATGTAGAAAGTAAAGTATGGAGAAATCTACAAGGATACAATGTGACAGTTTGGAAGCTATTTTCTTCAAGTGGAGTTCATTTTGTGAGATTTCTGAATCTGCATATCTTTATGCTGGTAGAGAAAAAGTATCCACCCACACCTGCAACAATCACAAAAATGCTCAACAAGAAGCTTCAAACTGGCCAGAGGAATGAGATGCGCTATCAACTTCTTAAGCTTATGACAAAACAGCGCAAGAATCCTGTAAGTGTTTGAATGCATCCTCCTAGTGAAGATAAAGCTTTTAATCAAGAAACTTGAAGATTTAGAAGATGAACATCAAATTTAGGGGAGGATTGTTGGGATAATAGATGAACATCAGTTTTGGGAGGATTGTTGGGTTATTAAAAAGATGACTTGAGTTTATTACTGTTATGGTTAGAGCTTAATGCATAGTCAAGATAAAACTAGTGTTGTTAGTAATATGCCAAGTAGTTAAGTACTGATAGTTACTATTGCTATGTTGTTATTATACTGTAAAATGAAGTAAGATGCTTAGAGACTGAGAAGAAATCCTACTAACTAGGTAATACTGCATAGTATAAAGGTTATATTGTTAGGTGTAAGTTAGTACTGCTAGTATATGTTAGTACTGCTAGTGTAACTTAATACTACTAGTATATGTTTGTACTGCTAGTGTAACTTATTTTTGCCAGTGAAGAATAAAGAAAATATTCTAATAGTTATTACTGCATGTACACAGTTAGTGCTGCTTATACAAAAGTTAATGCTGTTGGTATGAAAGTTACAACTGCTGAAAGATTACAACTGCTAGAAGAGTTTTTATTGTCAGAAGGATAAAGATGAAAATTGCTTATCAAAATTACTTACGGGATAAGTATGAGATATATTGGTAAAAGATATGTATAAGTTATTTATTTAGAAGATGATGATAAATTAGGAATATATTGTAAGTCATGTAGGACTCCTTGGTGTACACCATAAAAGGAGGTGGTCTTTGGATGTTAGTTTGATATATATAGATAATATATACTATATATATAGATATATTAATACTATATATATATATATATATATATATATACATTCGTTTATAGCTTCAAGGTTTTGTATAACACTAACACTATCAAGAGTGTTCGTATTAATATATTAAGGCTTAAAGTTTGGTATTATACAATCTTACTTATTACTGTTTTATTGTTTATTCTTTTTGGTATCATAGACTAGATTCCACATAGTCTTTGATATATTCAATCAAAGTTTCTACTATAATTGGCTTGGATTTATTCAATATAACTAAGCCTTTTATAAGCTAAGCAAGATCTATTAAAGTATGATCAACAGGTACCATCAGCATTCGTTGTTGTTTGAGGTACTGGTTTGAATGAGTTTCTATTCTCTATGACATCTCATAGAGCATAGTCTTGTACTTGAAAGTATTGCTCAATCTTTAGCCTCCACATATCATATTTACCTTGTTTGAGAATGGGTAATTTTGCAGTAGTAGTGGTTTGAGCAGTTTCTAGATCCATCTCTTCCTTGTGAATAAAGGGTTCTTCTTGTTAGTTTCTTTTAGATCAAAGTTTCAGAACACAAGCTCTGATACCACTTGTTGATTTCAACTTAAGATCGATTCCTTAGCTTATAAAGGTTAAGTTACTTTGGATAGATCCAAAACAACTATGGTAGAAACTTTGTGAATACTAAAGAGTATGCGGAATGTACTCTATAATACTTAGAAGAATATTAATGAAATAGTAAACTGTATGAACAATGATATTACTGAAAAGCTCCAATATTATTATTATCAATAATATGAGTACTTTGTGTAGTACTAGGGTTTACAACATTTAAGCTATATATCAAAAACGTATGAATGTGTGTTTGGTACATTGAACTCTATACCCTAGGACCTCCTTTTATACACCAATGAGTCCTTTACAAGATAACTACAAATCTTCTATAATTCTAATAGATAACTACAAATCTTCTAACTTAATAAGATATACATATCTTTTACAGAAATATCTTATACTTATCACATAAGTAATCTTGATAAGCAGTCTTGATCTTTATCCTTCTAACAGTAGAAATTCTTTTAGCAATTGTAATCCTTTAGCAGTTATAACGAGCAGCATTAACTTTTATTCCAGTAACACTAACTGTGTACAAGCAGTAGTAAATACTTAGAATATTTTCTTCATTCTTCATCAGCAGTACTAAGTTACACTAGCAATACTAACTTTATGCTAACAGTTGTAACTTTACTCAAGCAGTACTAACATATACTAGCAGTACTAAGTTACACTAACAGTAGTAACTTGTATAATAGCAGTATTAACTACTTAGTAGTATTTCTTCCAAGTCTCTGAGCAGTCTTAATTTTCATTAATAGTAGTAATATATACTAGCAGTAGTAACTGACAGTACTAACTACTTAGCATATTTTTCACTAATTATCACTAACAGTAGTAAGTTATGCTTAGCAGCAGTAACTCTAACCTTAGCAGTATTAACTCCAAGATCATCATGGATTCTTTTGATCCCAACATTTTCAAACCTAAGATACTATGATTCTAAGAAAAGGAGAACCTAAGGGACAAAAACTATTTCTAAAGGCATAAGAGAGTAACATTCATGCTTACTAACATAAACCCACAACCAAATTCACATCAACATATGTTTCACATCATTCAACAACACAAAAATCAATGGTTCTCACACATATGTTAGAGACATAGAAAACTGTTTCTTACGAGGCTTAGACGCACCCTAACGAACAAAATCCCTTAACTAATTAAATAAAACCTCTACTTTTTTACTTATGAACCTTAATTTGATTTTTAACAATTTACGAGTGCAAAAAGGAGATTTAATCAAATTCCTATTACTAAGACAATGTTAAAGGGTTATTAGACGTGTAGAAGTGTACCTTATATCTTTAAAACAAGTTTTGAATTTGGAGTTATGATGCTAGCGAAATGTGTTTTAGAGAGAAAAGGTGCGTTTTGATTTGTGAATAAGAATGTGTGTATGCGATTTGTGTTAACCAAAGAGGGTATAACCGGTTAGCTTTCAAAAATTAGCAAGAATGATCCTTGTGCTTTATTTCTTCTTCTATTTTATTTTAGACTTATTCCTAAGACTAAATAAGTTATAGAAATGACATAATGTTAGAAATCTATTTCACGTGACGACATTACAGAATTACCATAATTTATCATAGTCACATGCGCAAGGACTAGAATAGGCAACTATGTATAGTTTAAAAGCATATAGACTATAAATACCCCACCATGGCTTCCATGAAGGGGTTGAGACTCTTGTATTATTTTTTTCTTCATATTATTTTACACTTTTTTTTCTCTCTCTACTCTCTCTCACTAAAACATGGCTATCTTGTAGTTTGAGTCTCCCCGACCACCGGATCAATGATTC
>BQNB010132640.1:0-18594 GCA_026074375.1 Tanacetum coccineum
TTTGGAAATTAAGGTTTGAAACCTTGGAAAAATGTTGTAAACACGTACGGGTCATGTCGAAATTTCGTAAAAAGTTTATACTTAAAACATGATTTTTGATTTTTAATAATAAAATATTATTTTATTTAATTAATAAATTCACTAAAAGACAAAAAAATATAATTTTTCTCGAAACTTTCCTAAGGTGTTTGTTGTGATTAAACGTGTCGTTTTCAATATGTGGAAACCATAGAGGGGGGGTGAATACGTTTCCTTTTAAAAACTTTAAATCTTTTGTATCAATTAATATATCACTGACTGTAGGCGGTCCCATAAATATACGGGGGCCGCCCAGTACATCAGGGGGCCGCCCTATTTAAAGGGACAGCCTCCAGAAGAGGTTATCGCACTAGATTATTTGTATCAAATCACCAATCAAGTTTGACGCAATATGAGAAGTGTCGATAATGGATTTACAATAACTAGCGCATATTCTACCAATATATCCATACTCACAATGTTTACTACAAAGAGCTACACAACCATGACTAACACACCATACACAACAATTCACACAATCATAAGCACAATGCAAGTGTAAAAGTAAGGCGATAAATGTAAAGACATAAGTAAAGAGAAAGGTAAAAGGAAATGCAAACCGACACAATGATTTATAGTCGTTCGGTCACGAATCTCCTCTTCGCCCTACTCTACTCCTCGAGTATCCAACTCGAGAGTTGCCTCACTAATCAACAAGCTCCTTTTCGGCGGAGAAAACCTTATACCAATGCTTACATTATTTTTTGACACTAAGCTAGATGTCGAGTCCTAATCTTAGCTAGAACCAATCTACCACTTCACCAATGTATTTTAAGGCCTAAAATACTAACCAACCCACAATCAACCCATCCAAATATATACATCATTTGGATTTACACACTACTAAAGATTGAAAGACATGGACTCAATCTATATGTAACAAATGTTACAAATTGACTAACTAGACTACATGACTTCGGATCTTGAAGATCACCGAAGTTCTTCTCTTGCACTTAAGGAAAGAAGGAAAGGATAGAAGATTTAATCACATTTAAACAAGATTAACCAAGTTGAATGATCAAAGATTTAGAGAGATTTAGTGAGATCTAGAGAGAGAAATAACTGAAAGAAAATCATGCAAAAGGGTTATGAAATCAGTTGGAGATGACCCATTATTTTTTGGAGCAGAAAGCTGACAGTCTGGCAACGGCGGTCCCGGCGGCCCCAGATATATTAGGGGGCTGCCGACCCTATAAGGGGGCCGCCACTAGACTACGCTCTACTTTTTGTCTTTTTGTGGCGACGGTTGTATCTGGTATAGAAGCTTCTATTTTGGGGGGAAAACCAGATTTCAAATTTTATATTTAAATAAAACATTTCTTTTATTAAAAAATATTTTGTGTTTATTTATTTTTGTGAAAAATACTTTTGTAAAAATGTAATGGTTAAAAAAAATATTTTTCTTTGATCATCCTACAAGTTTAATTTGTTTGTACATACCTTATGTGATTTACGTCGGGTGCAAACAAATTTCGGTGTTGATGCAAACTTGAGACATCGAGTGTTGTTGATGCATGTATGTATTGATGATTTGTGATTACGAGTAACTTGCGTACTTTATGTTACGTATCACAAGTCACATGTTTGTCATTACCAAAACATAAAGAGATCATATTAAATATCGTAATATTTGCACTAACAATAATTATTGTTCGCACACCTCCTACTAACGGAACCCATATATGGTCTAAGAAGTTTAAACTCCCATCTTCTCTCATCTCAATTTGTTGATCCCAACCACGTAGCCTTTCTGTGAGTATGTTTTCTTACTTGAACACTTTGCCCTGGGCCGCTAGTATCATCTCTCTTATTCCAGATTGAATAGTCATAGCCATTGCTCGTACACATCTAGGTTTCACTCGTTCCTTCCTGCTTAGTGCATCTGCCACCACGTTCGCCTTACCCGGGTGGTAGCGAATCTCGCACTCATAATCACTAAATAACTTGATCCACCTTCTTTGACGCATATTCAACTCCTTCTGATCGAATATGTGTTTAAGGCTCTTATGATCCGTATAGATAACACTCTTCGTACCATACAAATAATGCCTCCAAGTCTTAAGGTCAAACACAACAGCTCCCAATTCTAGGTCATGCGTCTTATAATTCTTCTCATGGATCTTTAGTTGTCTTGATGCATAGGCAATTACCTTAGCTCTTTACATGAGTACACAGCCTAATCCCTGATTTGATGCGTCATAGTATACTATGAAATCTTCTACGCCATCAGGCAACGATAGAATTGGAGCATTACACAAATTATCTTTCAAAGTCTGAAATGCCTCTTCCTATTCTACGCCCCACTCATACTTTTTGTTTTTCTGAGTCAGCGAAGTAAGAGGTTTAGCAATCTTAGAGAAATTTGCGATAAAATGCTGATAGTAACCTGCTAACCCCAAAAATGATCGAATTTCAGAGGGTGTCGTAAGAGCTTTCCAATTCTTTACTACCTCAATCTTACTTGGATCTACGTGAATACCATTCTGGTTGACCACGTGACTAAGAAATTGCACCTCTTGTAACCAAAACGCACATTTGGAAAACTTAGCATACAGCTCTTCCTTTTTTAGCAATTCCAACACCAGTCTCAAATGAACCTCATGTTCATTCTTAGACTTTGAGTAGACTAGAATGTCATCAATAAAAACGATGACAAACTTATCTAGGTATGGAGCGGGGAACTAGACATGCACTTCTAGGTTTTATTATTCTAAAGTATGACACTTTGAAAGAGAGAGAGAAAGAAACAAAACGGTGCGGTTCATTATTTTAAAACAACCAAATATGATGAATAAAAGAATCGAGACGTATGTTTACGGAGACAAAGATTAGGGGGGGGGGTGAACCGACTTTTAATAACGAATATGGGATTCGTGTATTGATTGACATAAAAATGTTATGGAATGACCTTTTATAAGTAGACGAATGCGACACTTCATATCATGGCAAAATATGTCATTATTTATTATAGTATTATAATATATTTATATATATATATCTATAAATATTATTTAATATATTATATATATAGTTAAGGGATGGGTTCTAGAGAAACATATTTTTGCTGGAAATCCTAGAAAACCATAGATGGCACTAAAAAAAAACTAAAAGATGCCCTTAATTTTTTTCGAAGATGAGTTGTTCGCACAGTTAGGGCATCTGTTTAGTATTTTTAGGGCATCTGTTTGAGTTTTCTGGGTTTTCCACCGAGATTAGGTTTTCTCACGATCTCATTCATATTATATATATATATATATATTATATTATATATATTTATTATATATATGAAAGAATAAAAAGAAATCTTAAGTCGAGGATGGAGACGATGTGCTTTTGTGTTGTGAATGAAAATGTTTCCATAGAAGCGAAAAGTGGGATGGATGAAGCGATACTAAAGAAGGACGTGGTTTGTCGAGATGTGATAGAAATGATTGATATATCATTTGCACTAACAATTTATGTGCATATGATCCTACCGAGACAAAGGTGGATGATTAGGAATTTAAAGGTTTGTTTGGTGTTTTGTTGGTTGAAAATGTTGAGGAACAAAGTGGGATGTGAAATGAGGTGGTATTTCTTTCATGATGGAATAATAATGAGAGACTCAACAATGTGATGCTCAATAACACTTGAAGATTTAATACCTTCTTTATGTTCTTCACTTTTTAGAAAGTGGAAAGTTTAACGAAGGAGTGACATTTGTATTTCGCAAATTACTTAAATATTTCGGATGAAATAATTAAGTTGTCAAGGGATATAGGAGGAATTCTAATAGTAACAAGACTATTAGAAGAGAGAAGAAACGTTAGAGATGAGGAGACTTCCTAGAAGTGAAATGACTACTAGAAGAGAGAAAGAACGTTTTTAGGAGTGTGATGAATCGTCTTTGAAATTTGAGACAAGACGTTTGTTATTGTATGCGAGATGTGAGGACCAAGGTTTGTATGTGAGGGGATTTATTGTGAAGTGATGGATTGTAAGTCTATCAAATGTAAGGAATGTGTTTGGTAATGAGACACATTTAATTATGAAATTCACTTGACTCTTGAAAACATAAGCAACGATGCTTATGAGTGTTAGGATATGAGGATGACCCATTGATCTATAGAGAAATACTGGGTATAGGTTTGGGTGTAGAGTAGATGTCAGCTCGTAGCAGAATAGAGGAAATGTTTGGTAATGGATTAATAAAAGAATGAGCGGTATTACAAGCTTGCTGTCGGCGGTCCCAGATATATCTGGGGGCCGCCAGAATAGATCTAGGGGTCGCCGGACAGCCAACAGGAGGGATGTTTGGGGAAATTCATAAATTTTTCAAAAAGAGTGACATTTTAATTTGCATTTCGCTAATTAAAAATAGTTAAAGTACTTCGGTTGAACGGTAGTTAAGTTGTCACAACAAGAAAATGGGAACACGGATGGAACACGGACTAGAATCGAAATAGAAAAAAAGAATCTGAGACAATTTATGAATGTGTTCCGTCACATTCTCTAAACCTTGACGAAGTTAATTTAGGATTCCGCTTGATGGGTTAAGAAAGAATGTTCGGCGATGTTATCATTCAGATGCAACCTTTTCGTATGGAGTGTTTCCTTTAGAAATGGGAGTATCATCGGTTTTGTGTTTCGGAAGGCATATAATAATAATAAGATAATAATTAATAATAATAATAATAATAATAATAATAATAAAAAGAAACAAACGAAGATAGAGGCCGATATGAGCTTGACAATGGCATGACGATGGTTGGTAGCGTTACGATAAACTATACTCAAATAAGTTATGTAGCTTTCTGAGCATTGCGAATATTCCCAGACATCACCACGACGAGTTATACGATTGTCTTAATGTGATAGCGGAAATAGTGCAGAATGAGTATTAGCCATCTCTATGGTTGATGAGGCATTAGTTGAGTTGATAAGGCGAAGATGTTTTGTGGGAATCGAAAGACAAAGAGTGTTTCGTTGAAGAGAGAATGTTTTCGTTCGAATAATAAAAAATGTTTTCATCGGAGAGAAAGAATGTTTTCGTTGAAGAGACAGAATGTTTCGTCGAAGAGAAAGAATGTTTTCGTAATGTTTTCGTCTAAGAGAAAAGAATGTTTTCGTTGAAGAGAAAAAAATGTTTTCGTCAAAGAGAAAGAATGTTTTCTTCGAAGAGAAAGAATGTTTCGTCAAAAGGATAGAATGTTTTCGTTGAAGAGAAAGAATGTGGTTCGTCGATAGAGAGATGATGTTTTCGTTCAAAGAGAAGAGGATGAGCGTCGAAAAGAAAAGGAGAGCGTTTAACTAATGTTGTTATAAGGCTTTCAATTGGGATTTTCAGATATGACCTTTAACGTTTAGCGATTGCAACGTTAAAGGATACTTGGATATCTCGGGATGAAAATATTTAAGTTGTTCAAACCTACTTTGGAAGGGTATTAGATTTGCGTCTAACTTTTTCAAGTGACAAGGAAAGTGGATTTATTTGAAAGAAAAATGAGATGAGATTAAAGAAATGTTGTGAAGGAAGACTCAAGGAAGATTTAAGACCATTTTTGATCTTTTGAATATTTAGATTAGTGACCCGGACGCCATGGGAAAAAAAAAGGGGGGAAAGATATTCTAGTGGTGAGAAAATATATACATAGATGTATAACTACATATTGTATATGCATGCAAGTTTATCTAAGATGCATCAACGCAATAAATCAATTGAGTTTAATCTGTAAGATGTATGACATCTAAACCTTATTTTATATACTTTAACCAACATAGTGTAGGTAGTACAATTAACATGGTCAGTTATGTAAGATGACGCAAAAAAAATGATAATTTTATGTAATCATCATGTAAAATCTTCCGTTAGCATTTAGCATTTTAGGTAGATGTGTTATTTAGTAAACTAAGAGATATTTTATCTAAGTTTGCTAGGAAAAAATAGGCAAGCTTTTACAACAACATGCATTCAACATCTAGCAAATAACATTGAGCATTAAGATAAACATGAAAGCATATAACTGCATTACGTGGGAGCACGTTATCATCTTGAAATTTTAAATCACATATGTGAAATGCATATAGTCTAGATTGACCAAGGGGAAACCTAATTTCTACTTGCTTAGTGTGCACTCCTAATGAAATACAAAGTCTATCGATGTAGACTATCATTAGGCATATTTAAGAAGAGCCATTTAAATCAAATTAGAGGAGAATAATTATGAGACTTTTCCACTAGATGGTGCTTGTTCGTAGAAATCTAACACACGAAAATGTAAAATATATAGTATGATGGAAAATTACAATTTATCCTTTGAGGACAAAGGTAAAAGGGGGAATTCTTCACAAATATGATATATTATATAATACGTATGTTAACTGGGAAGTATGATTCCCCGGATCGTATCCCAAAGAAATGTGAATTGATACCCTCGATTCAGTTTGGACAATGTTATGAATGAATTTCAACTTTTGATTGATTTTCTATGACTAAAAACAATTAAAACAATTAAATGCAAGTAAAATAACTAAACACGCGGAAGAAAGAAAAGCGAAATGACAAATTAAACCCTAATTAAGCTCCTTAACCTAGAATTTGATTTAATATTTATTTATGAGTAAAAATAAAGAGATTTGCAAAATTTGAAAACTTAACGATAAAATTTGAAAGAAATCACAAAAAACGAACGGGAATTGAAAACCGAGCCCTAAAAGCTAAAATGCTCAAAAATAAACCTATGAGAGTCAAACTAATTTTACTACGTTCTAAATAATAAAAGAAAATTTTCTAAAAAAGATTTATATTTTTTTTGATTATTCTTTCTATTATTTTATGATTTTTTAAAAAGTTTTTTAATGCCAAATTAAATGTTTTATAAATAAGAAACGAACTATAAAATTCTAGGAAAAACTACAGAAAATAGCTATTACTACTTAAAACCAAGAAAATAAGGCTGATTAATCACATGCTTATCAAATAAGCCACAAAATAAGCTATACAAATTATTGGCTTATTAGCGTTTTCTGTCTAAATGAGTATAAAGTTAAAATTGTGTGAGAGTCTAACGGAAAAGACCCAAGGGCACAGCGGTAGTGAGTGTGGTGTGTGTGGTGTTTATAAAGGGTTGAAGTGTTGAGGTCGGGGGTTCGAGCCTTGCTCACCCCCGATTTCCATTTTCCCCCTTTTTTTTAAAAAACTTAAAGAACAAAAGTTATTAAGCACTTGAAAATAAGCTTTTTAAATTAAAGAAATTTTTATATAAAAGCACTAAATAAGCTGTTAAAAAGCTTATAAACTAACAGAAGAAAACTACTACAACTTATTTTTTTGATTTTTTTTCTTAAACTAATTAAGCTTTAAGACTTATTAAGCTAAAATAAGCTAAAAAACTAATTAAGCTATAATATGCTAAAATTTAAGCTGATGAAATAATCAGAACTAAAAATAGAAGCGATATGCTAAAGACTAAATAAGCACTTATGCCCAAAACCAAAAAACCAAAAAGGCCAATAGCTACCTTTGAGCTTAAAAATAAGTCTAGCAACTAAAGTACTCTTTAAAATAAAATTGGTTTTCTAAAAACTTGGCTTAAATTCATACTAGGAAATGTTTTTCAAAAGAGTTAAGAGCTGCAAGAGCTTTTTGTCAAAAGGAGAGCTTGTGAAAACAGACAGCAAGCTCAACATGTGCTGAGTTTTTACTTAATAAAAAGACAAAAGGCAAATTTGCAGCTTAAGTTTTAATGACAAAATAAGCTAGAAATTTAAAACTAATTGTAAATATCTAAACTATGGCCTATAAGCTATCTATTATCTAAAAATCAAAAGCTAACAGCTAAATTACCCTAATGAAACTTGAGCTTAAAATTGACAGTTTGTCTAATCTAACTGTTGATGCAATTGACAAATATAAGAACTACAACTTTAAAACCTATTGATGCAGACCTAATAAACTAACTTAACAATCTTAAAACACAATGTTAAATGCAAATTAAATAAATTTAACAGCTAGAATTTAACAAAACTTGTAATGAAAATAGAACTTGACAGATAAGAACCTATATATAAATCTATCCTATGAAAACTCAATGAAACTGAACCTAGCTTTTTAAACTTACTTAAACAAACTATAATCAGGGATTAAGTCCATAATTTAAAAGCCAAAGGGTCTCTAGCAGTACTATGCCAAACACCCCTTTAAAAACATTTTGATTCATTTAAACTTGAGAAAGTAAAATCTAGTGATTAAAACTTAGATACCGATATTGAACAACTTATAATAACCAACATAAACATGAAACAATAAGCAAATAAGCTAGAAACTAAGTTATACTAACTATGCTAATATATTTTTTGGTTTTTATTGATTTATAAGACAAATAGAGTAAAACTATGGTCTAACCTACTTAAGCTGAAAACACATAGCAAAACATAATCAACAAGCACAATATCAAAAATATAAGCTCAAATAAGCTAACACTTAAACAAAATAAGCAGTTTTAGACTAGTAATTTAAGGACAAAAGAAGTAAATGAAAACTTACAGTAGACCTTAGCTAAACAAAGGTAGCAGTGCTTAAAGAGCTTTGTCTACAGCTCTAGCTTATCCTTTTGGATAAGCTAGTAAAGTCCTTGGAAGCTCTTCCGTTTTTAGCTTCCCTTACAAAAACTCAAAAGTCCAATAAGTCAAAATACTAAACTGATTTTAAAGCTTGAGTAGGTTACAACTTATTAGAGCTCAATTACAAGCTTATAGACTTGTAAGAGCTTATGAGCGCTTATTAAACAGTAGCAACAACATTTGATTATAGTAATAGCTTATAAGTAAAAACAGGTTATGAAAACTAAACTTATGATTTTATTAATGTTTAATCGATCTACTTATTGATTAAATGGAAATAACAAAGGCTTAAGAAGAAAACTACATTTAAACTTAAAAATTACAAAAGCTTTTTAACTCTAAAAAAATGCAGGAAAAAGAGATCCTAATGAGTGAGTGAGGAGCTCGTATTTATAGTGTCCTTGTGAAGCTTCTAGGTCCTGAGCTAGATAGATGCTCCCACCAATCTTGTCCTTTCATTCCTTTCAATCATTTGATGAACACTTTAAGCCGTTGGATCACTTTTGAAGGGCACACGGATTGCCAAACCGTGCGCATTCCGTGATGTGTGACAGCTTGTGTTGCTTCTTTATGAGTACCTATTAGTGCAAATTATCCCTTCCTCTTATGCTTTCAAGTAAGTACGCGTGTCATTCTTGGTGGGGAACCACTTTCAAAACAATGACGAAATTGTGTGACGTTTCTCTCTGCCAACTTTGTTTTTTAACACATGAATTACCCGTCTTAACCTTCAATTATCATTTGCCCTTTGATTTGAGGAGAGAGTAAAACGAAAGAGACGGTGAATAGTAACAACAGGAATTCCCGCCCTTTTTCTTTTATAAAAGGGTGTTTGATTTTTACCCGGGTAATAACTTGGGCCGGCCGGGTTTCCCGGCCGCCGGGCAGGCCTCCCGGCCTGCCGGCCGCTCGGGTTCAAGGGTCTTATCCGACCCGGCCGGAGCGCCCCGGGTCCCCCCCTCCGGCCGGGTTTCCGCCGGGTTCCGCCAGGGACGGCCGGGTTATAAGGGCAAAGGATTCTGGGTTCAGATATTGGATTTGGGCCCGGGCTTGGTTTTGGATTTGTTATAAAAAGTTAACGGGTGTTAACTTCTATTAATAGAAGTTAACACCGTTAGGCTTTTAGGGCTATTTTTGCAATTTGGATTATCTTGAGGGATTGATTTGGAAATTTGATGGGTTTTGTCTTGTTGTGGCTTTGACCAAGGGTTGACCACTGCTGACTTTTTGACCTTTTTGTAGAAAACTTCCGGCTCTTTATGTGCTCTTCCGTTCCCGTGTTTGTGTTTGTCCGGTTTTAACCGTTTTCTTGTATTTTTGCAATATCCGCACCTACACAATCACCGAGACAAAACAAGCAATATTCAAGCATTTAAAGCACAATTTTATCTTTTTAGGGCTATTTTTGATATAAGACGGATATGTGTTTTCACACATATCAAAATTCCCCAAACTAAGCGATTGCGTGGGTCCTCACGCATTATATTAATATGCCTAATAACCTAATACCTCAAAACTTCCCCAAACTAAACCTTTGAAAAGTAGCAAAGATTTTCGTGGAGAAAGTTAAGAAATCACAAGTTATAAAACACCCCTATTTCCTATTTTTCTAAAACTTTTATTATTATTATTATTATTTTATTTTATTTGATATATATTAATAATATAATTGAGATTATTTCGACTTTCGTTATTTCCATAACTGTTAGGGATCATAGAACAAGATGCATTTCGATTCCGAGAATGCCCCAAAAAGGATAAATTCATCGTTCCCGACTTTTCACTTATCCAAACCAAGCTTAAAACAAAATCACAGCTAAATATCAGTAAGGATGCTAACACTACTTATATTTGTAACTTGTGAACTTTTTACTCTCGAATTTATTTATATTTTAAGTGTGAGTATGCTATCTGAACTTTCAACCATGGATCAACTTTTTGCAACATACCAAAATACTATGCTTCACGTTCCACCCAAGAATAATGAGTTTGAAGGCGAGATCATCCCATGTAGCGACTTTCGTCTCGGCACATCCCAACCTTGCGGCTAAGTGACCAGGCTTTTGACACCCCACAGAGACTAGTATCGGGACTCACGGACCTTAGGTTTCAAAAACTCTCAGGTTTCCCGAATATTCATAGCTTATAAAATAGAATAGTCAAAGTTCAAAAGCATATTTGAATTTAACAAAAAGAAATCTATTTATTAATTTAAACTTAATATTAAACATTTATGCAATTGTAACCCTCGACCTTTTAGAAGGCTGCAACATCGGTTGTGAGCCGGCAAGATGCAACAAACTTTTATCAGTCTCGGATTTTTATTCTTACTATGGGCTTTCTTTAGAAGACTACCACATCGGTTGTGAGCCGGCAAGAGGTAGTAAACTTTTATCAGCCCACAGCTTTTATTATTATTATATTTTTTTATCATTTTATCATTTTTTTTACTTTATATAGAGAAGACTTCTTTTTGAAAAATTCAAGTATAAATTTGAACTAAGACTAAAATTTTTGCTATATATTACATAAAAATTGTTGATTTAAGTTTAATCTCCAAAACAGCACGTATATTAATCCGGTTAAGAGCTTATGGGAGAAAAAGCAACAAGTTACATACATGAGCTCTTAAGATTTCCAACTAATCATTGTTTAGCATCCTACTCATACTTAACTCTATCATTTTTCGTTCTTCGCGAATTTTTGCGAACGCTTAGCCTAAAAGTTAAGGAACAAGCTAGAGCTCAACACGCTCGATCGGGTCAAAATTTACTCTTATTCTACCCAGCAGGAAAGTCAAAATTGTGACAAAAACACTTATTTTATTTTTGAAATTTTTAAAATTTTTCATATTTTTGAAAATTTTTGTGGGAAAACGGGGTACGTGAGAACAACGGGTAAAAGTAGGTAAGATCATATCGAAGATATACTACCCCATACTAAAATCAAACATTGTCCTCAATGTTTCCTAGCCTAAGACTTAAAAACCCCATACTAGAACTCAAAAAGGTCGAATGCATAACTCAAACATGAAGAAAGTATCACAAAAATCTTTAGCCGTTTATTAAGTGCGCTAATAAGGATAAATGTTAGCGATATTAATCTTTAGGATATCGGATTTCCCCAAAACTTAATGGCCTAATTAAGCAATGGCTAGGAAGCTCGAGTGGATACGAGGACACACAACACCGATTACCCGAGAGTTCTTCAGGAAAATTTGGGTCTATTCCTGCAAAACAATCACAAGTACAAACAACAAACACAAAGAACGGAAGAGTACAGGCCTCCTCACAACACATTAGAAATAAGAAAGAAAAATAGAAAATGGATAAGCATGGGGTGCCTCCCACGAAGCGCTTTGTTTTTGGTAACCGAGTCACATAGCTTGACTCGATCCCTGAATTCATTCGTCCTTAGGGAGAGTGTGGAGATCCTGGACTACCTTGGGTGGTAAGTCCCCTCCGAAGTAATGCTTCACACGATGACCATTCACCTTTAAAGTTTGGGACCGTAGGTTGAGATAACTCAATAGTTCCGTATGGAACAAACTTTGGTGATGTGTGAAAGGTCCATGGACCCAATGAGTTTTAGCTCCCCTGAGAATATCTTTAGACGAGAGTTGAAGAGTAAAACTCGATCACCAACATTGAAAATGCAGTTTTTGATCTTTGAGTCATGAAGCTTCTTCGTCTCTCTTATTTAAATCAAAGAATTCTGTTTAAGCATGATCACGAAGCTCATTAAGTTCATTTAGGTTGAAGGCTTCGGGTGAATCAACCCGCGGTTTTTATGATCCGAAGTTAGCATGTTTCAAAGCCCAATATGCTTTATGCTCTAACTAGATAGGTAAATGGCAAGACTTTCCATAAACAAGCTTGTAAGGCGTACAACCAATCGGTGTCTTAAAAGCCAGTACGAAATTGCCCACCAAAGCCTCATCTAATTTGTCTGAACATGGGCTCGATTTTCTCCAAACCGTCCTTTTGAATACGTTTTAAACCTGATTGGGACACCTCCACTTGATTTTTCCGCTGTTTAAGGGTTGATAAGCGGTGCTAGACGATGGTTTATTGTGATCCCATACTTAGCCATTACTTTAGCAAACTGATCGTTATAAAAATGAGTCCCACGATCGCTTATAATAGCTCTTGGTGTTCCAAAATCAGGCAAAAAGATATTTTAAAAACTTCACTACAACTCTAGCATCATTTGTGGGGAGCGCCTTTGCTTCAACCCATTTCGAAAGATAATCAACAGCTACGAGGATATATTTATTTCCTCTTAAAGACGGGATATGAACTAACCCGAAATTGGTCCCATTAAAATCGTACCTCTTACATCAAAGATTTCTCTACACTTGGATGGCGTTTTTTGAGGCATATAATCTCGTTGTGAAATTTTTCCTTAGTCTTTGACACGTATCACAAGATTTGCATCATTCGTTATAGGCATCTCTCGATATATAGTAAGCCAAAAGAAAACCGGCATCTACATACTTTTGAGCGGTGAGATTGCACTTTGTGGGCCCCGATGGCGTCCTTCATGGCAAGCTTTGAGGATTTTTTTTTTTTTATTCCCAAGAGCTTCTTGCCCATGCACACACCGTCGAATGATTTGATCCGCACAAGTACGAAAAAAGATAGGGATCGTCCCAGAAATAGTGTTTAACGTGCCTTAAAAAACTTCCTCTTTTGTTGAGTTGACATTCCTTTGATAATAAAATTCCCCGCATGGTTTTGCATAGTCCGCAACCATGGGGTACTTTCACTAGAAATAACTCCAAGAGTTTTTAAAAATGGAAAAAATGTTCATTTTTGTCTTTGTTTTCGAATACATCCTTTATGAGGATTCGCAAGTCTAGTATAAATGGTTACTCCGCAAGGGTCTCACTTCCTTTTGTATCACGGATGGTGATATCAAATTCTTGTAGGAGAAGAACCCACTCGCGTAGCAACCTCGGCTTGCAGTCTTGTTTGCATTCTTAATGTACTTGAAAGCTCCGACGTGATCCGTATACACTATGCTTTTGGGATAAAGACAATGATTTTGGCGCGACCGATCTTTTCAAAAGCATACACATCGGGAAGCATTTCTTTTCCGTGGTAGATTGTATATGATTTGAGTCCTAGTCATTAGTCTTGCCTAGCATATATGGTATACGGCGGAAAATGCTTCATTTTCGTTGCTCCTAGAACCGCACCATGCGCGAGAAATCACTTGACATCCACCATGAGTTTCGGAATGGTAAGTTCCATTCTGGCGAAACTATAGATAGGAGCTTCTTGCGTAAGCTTTTTTTTAAGAGTCCTGAAAAGCCATCAATACAATCTTAGAAAACAACAAACGGTGTTTCTCTTCTCAAGAAGATGACGTGTCATTGGATCTTGCAATCTTAGAAAAGTCTTAGATAAATCGTCGGTAAAATCCTACATGACCTAAGAAACTCCTAACACCTTTAACTGTCAGTGGTGTGAGGAACTTAGCGATAACATCGACTTCTTTGGCTGACACGATCGACATCAATTCACTCGACTTTTGCAAATTTCTGAACTGACACAAATTCCTTTTTTTTTACACATATAGTGGCACTTCTCCCAATTAAGAACTAAATTGTGTCTTCACACCCGTTTTAGATCTTTTTAAATCTAGAGAGGCTAATGCTACGTAATCTCAAAACTATCCCCAAAAACGAGAAATAATCATAAACACTTCCCATAGGTCATTTTCGATTCTTTATCATGGAATATGGCCTATCATACACGTTGAAAAGTACAGGCGAGCATTACGACCAAATGGCATGCGTCGGTACGCGAAAGTTCCATACGGGCCATAGGCATGTGAAAAGTAAGTATTTCTACCTGCGTCCTCTTGGGGATCTATTGGTATTTGGAAATACTCTGAAAATCCATCTAGAAAAAAATAAAATCATTCCCAGCAAATCTTATCTATCATGCTGCACTCCTATAAACGGTAATGCGAAAATGATCTTTCGAGTCGCTTCATTTAATTTCCTATAGTGTATACTAACATACTCCATCCAGACTGAGGTAAATAAAGTGTCTAAAATTTATATTCATTCTCTTCATTAGCATACCTTGTACAGGTTATTCCCACCATTTCTTTAGGGAACACAACTCTGCACTAGACTAACCCTTGGCTATCAGAGATTGGGTAAATCATTCCGGCATCAAGAAGTTTTAGGACCTACTTTTTTTTATTACCTCATGAATTTTTGGGTTGTTTAACCGGTCTCTTGACTTTGAACGTATGGTTTGTAATCATCTTCCCACATCAAGTTATTTGTGGGTACGAAAAACGAGGGTTGATACCTTGATGTTGCGTGATTTTCCAAGCAATGGCCATTTGTGAGATTTGAGAACTTTAAAAGAGCTTCTTTTTCATAATTTTTTAAACTTTTGCACAATAATTTACGGCTAACTTGTTATTTTCTTGCTAAGAAAGCCATATTCATAAGTGAGACGGCAAATCTTGCTAACTCTATTCCGGAGGCCTCTTTAATTGAAGATTTTGCCTAAGGTTCACTTCATTTGATTAGGTCCATCGGGGGAAGTTGAAACGGGTATTATTTAAACAATTTTTCAATCAAACAAAGTATCTTCCTCCGGATTAAAATCGGCATGGATCAATTTCCGGTTGAAATCGAATCCATCATAAGATAAGACTTCAATTTCTTCTAAATTGAATTCGGAAGTTATACGGACTCATACGTCAAAGAGATTGTGCTTGGTTGATGATCTCAAGATGCTCAAGATCACAATGTCAAATACAAGTTCAAGGAACAAGCTCAATCCAAGAAGTCAATGATCACTACAACATATTCACAAGAGAAAGTCAAGAGTACGAGCTAAAGACTAAGGATAAAGCATAGTATGCTAGGTTTAAAGTTTGTAAATTGGAGTGACCTCCCTTAGGGGGAGATTGTTGGAAACACAAAAAGTGTCGGTCACTTCCAAGTTGTAACAAGTCTTAGCTCGTAGTTAGTATCATGATTAGATTAGTAATCTAGTCCGGCCCAAGGCCCATGGGAGGCCCAACTTAGCCCATGGCCGGCCAATGTTAGGGTATTTATAGGCCCTCTCCTAGTCTTGGAGAGGGTTGGTTGTTCCATTTTTCCATTAGTTCATTTATACAATTCATCCATTTTCCATCCAATCTCTCTCTAACATCACAACCCACATCTCACTCTTGTTCTTGGTTTGATCTTAAGATTACTAGTATTCTACAATTGGTATCAAGAGCCATGGAGTGGTGTGTTTAGTTTTTGTGTTTGATTTGTGTTCAAAAACCTTTACAAAGAGCAAATTAGTGATTCAAATTTTTTGGCTTAAAAACCTTAAAGTTTTCATTTTTATTGTTCCTATAGGGTTAGTAATACTAGTTGTACAAGAATTTTTTGCTAAAAACCATTAAAAATCGTGTTTTTTTGAGTTTTGAAAATTTGAGTTTCGTAACTGTTGGAACCGAACGAGAGGACCGAACGAAGTGAACCGAACGAGTTGGACCGAACAAGTCAACCGAACTAGCATATTCTAGTTTGAACCGAACGAGTTCCTTCCTAGTGACAACCGAACGAGTTCCTTCCTAGTGACAACCGAACGAGTTCTTTCCTAGTGACAACCGAACAAGCAGGACCGAACGAGTAGGACCGAACTAGGTGCACTTTGACAATCGAACTAGCAGGACCGAACTAGTAGGACCGAACGAGTAGGACCGAACTAGCAGGACCGAACGAGTTGGACCGAACAAGCTTAAATTAAGTTTAAAATTAACAACTCGATTTTTTAAATTATACGGTTATTTCTTTGACTTGTAAAATCCCGTGAAACAAACACTTGTTTTCCCGGTTTTGTCAAGAATTGTAAAATCCCGTGTAGTTTCATTTCAAAACTCAACAATCACGTACCAAACACAATTTCTTTCTACCACCGATCGATCAATTTGTAATCTTTTTGATACCACAATGACGACTCTTGCTGATAAATCACTTCTTTCTGGAGGAGACAACAAACCAATTTCTTTTTACACCGATCGATCAAATTTGTGATCTTTTGATATCACAATGGACGTCTCTTGCTGATAAATCACGTCTCTCGGAGGAGACAACAATACCACTGAGCTTGAAAAACAGCTTGTATGATTCTATGGAAAAGCTGAAATGGAACTTTATATGATGATAGACCACTTGGGACGAATGATACTTGGCGTACTGTTTGTGAAAAAGGTCCACTTGTTTGGCCTTCAATCACTGAGGACGGAGTAACAAGGCTAAAGGAATATGTTGAGCTAACTCCAGCTGAAGCCATTCAAGCAGATTGCGACATCAAAGCTATAAATATCATTCTCCAAGGCCTACCAACTGAAATCTATGCTCTAGTGAGTCAACATCGTGTAGCAAAGGATCTTTGGGAGAAGATTAAACTGTTGATGCAAGGAACATCATTAACCAAACAAGAACGTGAGTGCAAGCTGTATGATGAATTTGATAAGTTCACTTACAAGAAAGGAGAGACGTTACATGAGTACTACTTGAGGTTCACTCTGTTACTCAATGATATGAACATTTACAAGATGCCATTGGAGCAGTTTCAAGTGAACACCAAGTTCTTAAACACTCTTCCTGATGAATGGAGCAAATTTGTTACTGATGTTAAACTGGTCAAAGACTTGCACACTACCAATGTTGATCAACTTCATGCTCACCTGCAACAACATGAACGACATGCAATTGAAGTTCGTTTGATGCATGAACGCAACCCTGATCCTCTTGCTTTAGTTGCATCTCACCAATTAACTCAGCCAGCTTATCAATCTCATCTACACACTCACCCACAGTCTCTATCTCAACATCACGTTTCACCATATCAGTCTTCACAGTTTGTTACACCTTATCAAACTCAACAATTCACAACCAATCAATCAACACCTCTTTCAATTACTTATCCAACAAATGAGTATCAATCCACCGTTCACCACAACGTTTATTCTCAACAACCATCAATCCCACAATTGGAATATGCTCCCACAACCTATCAACAGCAACAACCTGAATTTTCCCAACCAGACTCCAGTCTAGTTGTTCCAGTGTTCCAGAAAGGGGATGATCCAATTGACGCAATTAATCACATGATGTCATTCTTAACTGCTGTTGTCACATCCCGGTATCCTACTACCAACAATCAGCTAAGGACTTCGTCAAACCCTCGTCAACAAGCTACCATCTATGATGGAAAAGTGACTGTGCAACCTGTTCAGGGGAGACAAACTACTTATGCTGCTGGAACAACAAGAAAATACACACCTGGTGCAAGTGGTAGCAACACGGGGAAACAACGGACTGTTATTTGTTACAATTGCAAAGGGGAGGGTCATATTGCCAAGCAGTGTACTAAGCCCAAGCGGAAAAGGGATGAAACATGGTTCAACGATAAAGTGTTGCTGGTTCAAGCTCAAGCAGGTGGTCAAGCTTTAACAGAGGAAGAAATAGCATTTTTGGCAGATCCAGGACTTCCTGACATTCAAACCTCTCAGACAGTCATCACCCACAATGCTGCTTATCAAGCCGATGATCTGGATGCCTATGACTCTGATTGTGATGAACTCAACTCAGCCAAGATTGCTCTTATGGCGAATTTGTCCAGGAATGGCTGACTCGCTTCTTCTCACCCCTTTTTATATATCAATAAATATAAATACACAACAAGGATCAGGATCCACGAGACCAATGAAACCGGAAGCAGTATAGGGTGTCTCCGGGTCGTTATGTCCCAACGAGGCTAGAATAGAAAATCAAAAGACGAATTGATAATCGATGTTTGAATAAGACAAGGAATGATTGGGCACTAACACTAATAAGCAAACACACGAGAAGAGAAGCAAGGAAAATAAGCTAGAGCA